>PTEX01000222.1:42421-148979 GCA_003342815.1 Eudromia elegans | reverse complement strand
AAAAAAAAAAAAAACAAAAAAAAAAAAAAAAGAAGCAGTGCATATATAGATTTCCCAGAATCAGCCAGGGAAGGAAATATATAATTAAAAGGTAAAAGGAAGAGTCATACTTGACTTTAAAATTTGTGAAGAAGTGTGAATTGCTGCTTCCTAGCCATAAATAACTAAGTGCACAGAGCTGCCCACAGAGCGAGATGCATGTGCATGCTGAGCCTCAGAGCTCCCTGTGCCCTCTCCTCTGACCGCAGGGAAGGGGGCAGCGGGAGGCTCGGGTGGTTGGGTTGAGTTGCCAGCAGCGAGTGGCTCCTCTGCAGCGCAGGGTGGCAGCACCTCAGGTGTGGGCTGTGCTCCTTTAGCAGCTTCAGTAGCACCAGTGGCTCCTGGGATGTACCTGTGCCTCAGGCATCACCTCTGTGGGAAGCTGAGGAGATGCCCGAGGATGGAGAGGGTGCTTCTCTCAGCTGGTGTGCACAGAAACAGCCTCAGGAAACCACGGGGTACGGCACTTTCTCCAGCAAATAAAAAATGTGCCCATGTATCAAGCGAGCCTGCAAGGCAATATGTAACAGCATCATATGCATTGTAATGAATTAGTCATGCGAAGCTATTAATCATGCTCCTTTCACCACCTAGTCCTCTATTAATCCATTCCTGCCAGAAATTTAACATCACAAATTCCTGAGAAGTTCTCTACGTTGCTGAGAGAGGTAGTGTAGTCTCCTTCTCTGGAGATCTTCAAAACCTGCTTGGACACAATCCTGTACCACATGCTCTAAGTGGCCCTGCGTGTGCAGAGGGTTGGACTAGATGACATCTAGAGGTCCATTCCAACCTTAAGCATTCTACAATTCCATGATCTACCACCGTTTAAATTAGCCTCCCCAAACTTCAAGTTTTCTTTCTCTGCAAACCATCTCTTCTTGTAAGCACCAAAGATCCTCAAGGTACTCTCCCCTGTGAGGTAACTATTCTAAATGTAGGTTCAGTTTTGGCACAATTGTAGACTCAAAATCTTTCATGCTGCCTAACTGAAGTGGTGTAATCTTTTAGTAATATAAATAACTGGAGCAAAGAGTAGGATAAACCAAGATATTAAATAGGAGACATTTCAGTATGGATGAACCCCCTTAGAGAAGCAGTCTCTGGGTTATGTGTGATCTGTTAACCACTCTCCTCTGACTCTGATCATCCAGCCAATTTTATACCAAATTGTCCATTGATCTAGACTGTAATGTCATAATCTGGATGTAACAGTTCTGTGGAGACTGCTGAAAGGTTTGCTTGGGTCGGGATAAATGACATGCACTCTCCTCCCATCATCTAGAAATTCAGTCAGTTTAGCTTTTTGTCTTGTATCTAAAGAGTTGATCCAAGGAATCAGAAATTTAATCTTCCTACTTGGCAAGAATTTCTGAAAGTACAAAAATAATTAGGAGAGACATCCTTTCCTAAGTGTCTGTGTTGATGAAGAGGTCAAGTAAGACTGATATATAGAAAAACAATGAAGAATATAGTTAGGTGGAAGAACAAAACACACCCCTGTAGGTACTTTGTCTCATTTCTTCTTTGCTATTATTTTTTGGAGAAGAAAATAAGAGTAAGGACTGAAACAGTGTTTTCATCAGAGTAAATATCTTTCCCAAAGGGTTGAGTATTAAATAGAATATTGAAAGTAAACAAATAAAAATACTCTTCTTGATATTTCTTAAGATTTAAAATACTGTCAATGAATTTATCTCAACAAACAGGAAGTATCTCATTTTTTAGCTAATAGGCAAAAGTCGGCATTTTTAGAACACCTTCTGTCTTATTTTAGTTATCTACTCTAAGATAAAATTAGTTATGCTAGAGATGCAATAGGTTATACTGATGTCCATTGCCCATGCAAGGAACTTGGGCTAACTGGCCTAACAGATATAGACGTCTACCTGGTGGCCAGATGGTCCCACGTCCTGCTGCTTTTTCTGGAGGCATCATTCAGTAGAGCACTCCAGCATGTTCAGCAGTCGACCTCAAAATTTTGTTTTCTTACATACCAGTAGGCCCCTGCTGTCAAATAAGCAGCCTGGGTGTCAGTAAAAGCTTTTATTGTCATATGTTCTTAATGGTGGAGGAATAAAGCAAGAGAGAACCACAGCACAAACTAGCAGCCCATGTAAGAGTAATAAGAATAGACTGTGATGCTCAGGCAAACTCCGCAGTAATAAAGTATTGTAAACATGGAAAATGCTGAGCTAATGTTCTCTCATTTCATACTTATTTCTGTAATTCATGTCTTTAAAATAAAGCTGTTTGGTACTGAAACATCTCAGGATATACAGAGCACTTCAAGTTAAAACAAATCTTTACAACAAGGGTCTTCTGAAATGCGGTATCTCATGACCTTTAGCCATTAGTTGTGGGACATTTGTTAACCTGACCTAAATGTGCCACAAAATTATAACTATTTACAGTAGATTTCCGTAGAGAGCTGTAACTTATCTAGCAATATTTTAAAAATTCATTTAATAGATTCTAATTGTTCACACAAAGACCCGGAAGTTAATGTAGCTGATTATCGTTCACTTAATTCTTTAAGAAAATTAGAACTTGAATTGACCTGATGATACATAATTGATTTGTTTAAATAGATAACTGAGAAACCAAACATTAAAATGAATATTAATTGTACTGCTGTTGGGAGTGGAAGGAACGCCAGAGTTACAACATGATCCCAATATGAGTATGGACGTGCTCGTTTATTTGCAACACAAACCAGCTTATATAGATAGAACACATGAACAGACAGGCAACGATTGGTTAGATAACTTGGATGCTCGCATAGCTACTAACTGTGGATTGGCTAGGCTGCTGTATGCAAGGGCCGTAACAGCAAACTGGATCCCCCCAGTTTGCCGTCAGGTTAATAAGAACTTTGTTACAAAGCTGTTTCTTGAGCTCTCTTCAAGGATAGTTTAAGGACAGGGTGCACGCTCTGGTTCAGGCCAAACGGTCTCCTACCCGAGGGTGCTCACCATTAAAATGGTATGCCCCCTGCTTAGCAGAAAGTCCTCTACATACTGCAATGTTGGCAACATGTTTGTCTCTTCAATTTTATTTTTTGCTACCTAAATATTCTTTATATCTCTCTGCTAAGGAAGTATCTCTACATTTAAAAGTATTCACTGCAACTGCATTTGCACGGGCATGTCTTCAGCTTCCCTTACTACTGCCACACCGTAAGTGCACTTAGTGGTTAAACTGGAAATGAGGAAGTACTGTGTGTCTCTATTACAATGCGTATGCATAACCTCTTATTTCACTTTTTTTTTCTCTGAAACTATTCAGCATTACACACTAAAAATGTTAGGCATGACTAATGATTTGCTGTTTTTTCTGTGCTTTATGGCTTCTTTCTCTTTTTTTTTTTCTTTTTTCTTTTTAATTCAAGAATGCAAGTAACTATGAGGTAGCTTAACACTGAATAGTGACTCGTTAATCTATTTAGTAGATTAATTTAAAAAGCCAGAAGTTCCTCCTTCTGCAAAGAGCCTGTCCTGACAATTATGCTTCTCCTTTTACCATTTCTTCTGATTTCATATTCCCGTTGGTTTTCTCAACAGGTGGAAAACACTATTCTTGAATAACTTGGCCCCATTATCGCAGCCCTGGGGCTGAAGCCCAGCTGTGTTCTTATTTATCCACCATCACCAGCTGGCAATTTTCTTGTGTTGCTCCAGAAGAAGCAGAGCTCAGCTTATCCTTCTAGGCCTAGAATAGTAATGTTTCCTGACTGTAATTCAAGCAGGATTGCATTATAACACTCAAAATGGCACTCACCTGTAGGATTTAAAAGTAAAATTTGGAATACAGTGACAATAACGCAGGCAATTATTTATATATATGGCGTACAGTCAGACTGAGCAGATCAGTGACATTTTGTGCTTGCTATACTGTAAAGTCATTCCTGTGTGCTAGTACAGAAACTCAGAGAAAGACTCGTGCCTTCCCAAGACCATAAATAGAGGAACTGTCAATGGTAAATCACCATACCTACGTTGACATTGATCAATTTGCTTATACCACTCAAGTAGCTGAATTGGAGAGAAGAAACAATAATGTGAGACATTTTGCCACCAATCCCATATAAGTAAGAAATAGCCAAGAAGGTAAATCAGGCAAATGATAAATGTCTCCAAGTCTATAGGCTGAAGTAGCTTTATCTGCAGGAATAGAACAACTACAAATAGGTACAATATACAGCAATATCAAATAATCTCGGGAAATTACTTTCCTAAAGACCAAATCTTGAAAAGTCTTGAATATGTATTTTACATGTACTTTTAAACAGTTTGAGTCAAGGCTTTAGTCTTTTTTTGTCGCTCTTTTCTTCGAATAAATATTAAAAATCAAATAGTTTGTTACACAGGTCCAAGGTTATAAACAGGTATTGAAAAACAAGTACATATCAAGGTCTGCAAATTAAAACTCCAAAGCCTACTTTAAAGCTCTTTGATCTTGTTTAATCAGCAGTATAAGAGCAGTCTATTCCCAGGTGAGCTCCAGTTAGATAAATGTTATTGCTTAGATAAACACTATACCTATTCTGATTAGGTTCATGTTTATTCATCGAATCAAAGAATTAGAGCTGGAGAGACCTCTGAGGTCATCTCGTCCAGTAGGTGTATCATTTTTCCCAACAGGATACTTTGAGTTAGCTGTTTTATATGCTCCACCTTTAACTAGTTCAAGTAATTCATTTTCTGCCTCTTTGTGGGATATTTACTATACAGTTTAATAGTTTTCATTCAGTCTTAAGAATATTTTGATAATACCTAGTTTGCATCTGAATTTAAACTCTTGCTGTTTCATACAGTCCGGACTTTGCATGCCTGTTCTTCTTTTAGTATTTATTTCTTTATGTCAGTTTGTTTACTCATAAATGGAATATCCTGTCCTAGTAAAAACTTCCAAGGAAGAGTCGGCTTTTGTTTGGCTCTCTCTGTCTCTCATGTATCCATGGAATTCTTGTTTTGGCTTCTTCTCAAGCTTGTAATAAGAAGCATTTTGAAACTGCTTGAAAATTGTTTGTGGCTGTCTATGCTCTCATTGCTGTAGATTGCTAAATTTGCCAGAGGGGTCTGTGTACAGTCTGAAGAGGTCTCTTTGGGCAAGCAGGTTTGAAAAATGAATATATTCAGCTCCACTTTGTTCTTGGTAGCTGGAAGTTTGTGTGTCAATAGTTACAGATGGCTACAGTTTGTCAGATAAGGGTGGTTGTGCAAATGACTAAAAGTTACTACATCAGCAGTTCTGTCAGCTCTTATTCTACAACAACCTCCTAGGCTTTGAACAGATTATATTTTTGTCTTAGAAGCTATCCTTCTTCCTCAAGGCACAGAACTCCTTGTCCTTCCAGCCTTCATCAATTACTCATCAACCCTTTATGGCCTTTGTCATAAGCAATTAAGAAACCTACAGAAACTTCAGGCCTTACCACTTTCTTTCAACAGATGGTGTAAAAGTGAAAAATGAAGTCACTAAATAACATACTCTATGTTTTCTCTTCAGCTTGGTCATATCTGCAGATGTTAAGCTGTGGTCATAACTCTGGATTGTCCCATCCGCTACTGTGGGATCCAAACTGCCACACTAACCAGTTGCTGCTAAGAATACTGGGAAACAACCACTCAGTAATGGGATGTTTATAGGATAGTGACCTAAGAAAGATCAGTGTTGGCTTCAGTCTCAGTAATGTAGAGTTTGGGGACCAGAACAGTTGTCAGTGCTTAACGTGCAACCACTTGCTCTGCTGCACAGTAGTCAAATGCTGCAATATTTGATGAGTATTTTACTCTTCTCAATTACGTTGATAAATCTTTATCAAATCAATTAATATTCCACCTTTTGTTACTTCTGTATGTATTGCCTATTGATTAAAATAATTCTATTTGTAACAGATGTGACTAATAAATATCAGGCTATGTGGAGGTCTCTGCAGGACTTACATACTATTGGAGCATTCAAACAAGGCTTAAGTGATATATAGACAATCTGCCTGCTGCCTCGAATGGATTAACTTAAACTTCCAATCTAAAACCTATCTAAAATAAGTACTTGCCCTCTTCCAGATGATTTGCATTTTTGAGGAGTACGACAATTTTATACAATCACAGATTCACAGAATGGCTGAGGTTGGAAGGGACCTCTAGAGACCATCTAGTCCAACCTGCTCAAGCAGGGACCCCTAGAACACGTGGTACAGGGTGGCATCCAGGCAGGTTTGGAAGACCTCCAGAGGAGACTCCACAACCTCTTTGGGCAGCCTGTGCCAGGGCTCGGTCACCCTCACTGTAAAAAAGTTCTTCCTCACATGCATATGGAACTTCCTATGTTTCAGTTTGTACTCATGACTCCTTGTCTTGTCATTGGCCACCACCGAGAAGAGTTTGTCCCCCTCCTCTTTACATTCTCCCCTCAGGTATTTATACATGTTGATCAGATCCGGTGAGTTATCCAACCACACCTGCCTGGCAGAGCTTGCTGACTTTGTGTGACTGCATCTGAGTCACTGCCTGCAGTAAGGACTAGGTTTATTGGAGGAAGTGTGGGCTGTAGGAGCGTCTGCCTTTCTTTATCTCTTTCATTTTCCATCAATTCAAATCTGGTCCCGGACTATAATTCAAAGTATATACATCTCACATACACTTGTCTGTCAGGCACATATGAGAACATAGATCAGATTATCTATGCTTCTGGTAGTGCGACAGAAACAAAAAGACCTTTTCTAACAGATTTTCTATCAAAATTTTGGGCTTGGTCCTTTGGTGCTGGAAGATAGTGGAACATGCAAAGATGATTAAGGGACTCAAACCTCTAGGATATGACGAAAGACTAAGCAAGTTGAGTTTGTTTAGCTTGGTGAAGAGAAGAATGAAAGGAGATCTGATCAACATGTACAAATAGCAAAGGGGATAATATAGGGAGGAGGGGGCCAAACTCTTCTCAGTAGTGACCAGTGACAGAAAAAGGGGTAATGGGTGCAAGTTGAAACACAGGAAGTTCCATCTCCATGTGAGGAAGAACTTCTTGACTATGAGGGTGACAGAGTCCTGGAACAGGCTGCCCAGAGAGGTTGTGGAGTCTCCTTCTCTGGAGATCTTCCAAACCTGCCTGGATGCCACCCTGTGCTACGTGCTCCAGGTGTTCCTGCTGAAGTAGGGGGGTTGGACTAGATGATCTGTAGAGGTCCCTTCCATTCTGTGATTCTGTGGTTCTGTGATAGTCCAGCAGTGCTTGGAACTAGCTACATCATACTGAACGCTGCTTGAAAATGTGTGCCAAAACATACCTGGATGCTTCTGAAAAGCAAATGGTGCTTACATTTGCCACCAGCTGAGGTCTAGTACAATAGGGAAAAAATGCTGAAGTTTATGTTAAAAGTTAAAAACAACAGGGGACAAAAGTAAAAAGTAAATCAATTGGTCCTTATTTCGCTTTGCATTTTCCCTTTCATTTCTCTAGTGGGAGGCAGTTGAATGAATCTTGGTTATGGGACCTGATTTCTTCTTTCTCTGGCTGCTTATGTTCTTAATTTGCTTGGATACCTTGCTTACGCTACCTGTACTTTGCTAATGTGTGATCAAACAAAGCAGGATTGTGTTCATCCATACTGAACTCTAAAGAAAGGTAATTTTTGCCTAATGCAGCCCATGAGAAATTCATGTGAAAAACTACAGCAAAGTTTCAATGGAACAAAAAGCCAGTTCTGGCTTAGGCTCTGTAGATGTTAATTAGGTGGGTAAATATGTCTGTAGATGTCACGTAGGCATAGATTCACTCATACGGATAAAAGCTGCAAAACTAACATTGACTTGAAGTGACTAAAATTAAATAATCCTATCAAATCCAGAAATGTCTGCTGAGAAAAGGAAACTATAAAACACAGTAATAGAATGTATTAACAAGAGCAAACATAGTTGCTAACAGGAAAGATTGCATGCCGTTCTAAATAAGCGATGGACAACCAGAAGAGGAAAACTCTGCAATATATTCTCCTAGAAGATAAGGCAGATTAACTTGCAATAAATTCCCCCAAAAGGCACAGCTTTGTAAAGCTTTCAAATTAAAAAATGTCTTTTTAATAGAGTTGAGGCTTCAAGAAAATAGAGTTAGCAGATGAAAAATACAGTCATCCCGGAATAAGGCAACATTAAGGAA
This sequence comes from Eudromia elegans, assembly GCA_003342815.1. Classification (NCBI taxonomy): domain Eukaryota; kingdom Metazoa; phylum Chordata; class Aves; order Tinamiformes; family Tinamidae; genus Eudromia; species Eudromia elegans. The sequence continues at coordinate 140,780 of PTEX01000222.1, read as the reverse complement.
AATGGAGAGCCAACAAATTCATTTGGCCTGTCTTCCTTGAGAAAAGAACAAGTTATCTATAGATTAAATAGGACAGTCTGAATCCAGACAATAAGGAGTATCACTACAGAGTAGAGTGTCTTGGCTTCAGTTTCCAAGAAGAGAAAAAACAAGTTTAATGCTGTTTCTGTCAGCACTTGGGTTTTTCATTATTTGAACACACTGCAAAAATACTGGTAGTAACAGTAAATTGGCAGTATAGATTAGAGAAAAATGAATATGCTGTTCTGCTATAAAAATTCTCTTTTTTTTTTTTATTTATGAAACATCAGACTTCTACTGAGAACAAACTGAAAAGTAAACAGAGTTGTTAAAGGGGAGAAAAGCTTCCTAATTTATAGTGCTGTTATACAAAACACTTTGGAACTGACAGTGAAATAAATTCTTGTTTTAAGGCTGGTGTATGAGAGGCTATCAACACTTCACCTCTATGTTTTCCTAAGGGATCTTCCGATTAGCATAAGGAAACTGAACTATGAAAATCTGTGCATGTCCATGGGTTCTTCTGGACACACCACATCAAGAATTGCACAAATAAGAAAAATGCTGCTAACAAGTTGTAGCTGTGTACAGACACCATTAATGTCTGTATTGTCACCATTTTGTAGTGGTCAGCAGTAACTCATGCATCTGAAAACCCAAAATCATGAACCTCCCTCCTCCTTAGTTCAGGGGATACCTAGGATTTATTAAAATATCTACAGTTTCGTTTCTGCCCATGTTCAGATCAAGCCCAGTTACAAAGAACAAATTATGATTCAACTTAGTTCCCTAGGCCTCTTAGTAGATGGGAATAATCAGAATTCTCCTGACATGTTGACAAGATTAGCTCATCAAAAGTTATATATTTTCTAATTATTTATGAATTTTGAAAGATAAAGTTAAATTGGCATCTGCAATACTAAGGTTGATGTCTGTCTATTGAATAAGTACCTAACACCTGGAGATGCCTATTTTCTGAGAATTTTTAGTTTCCATAGGATTGCCCTTTTGGAGACTACTACTACTGATGAGGCAGTTGCCAGTTAGCTGTCAGCTAGATAAGGCACTTTTTTGGTCATCTTTCTAAAGTGTCTGATTCTCCTCCGGAATGGCATGGAGCTATTCAGCAGTGAGTCTGTCCCAGAGGTTACAGAAGAAAAGATAGATTCATGTTATTGAATTTAAATTTTACTTCAAATGCCGTCCAAACTTGGCCTCTCCTATTAATTTCACCACTCAATAATACAGGATAAAATATTATAATTTGTATTTTTTTTTTTAGTTAAATTAGGTTTCAAGCTAACCTGGAAGCTATCATCAAAGAAACTTCTCCTCCTTTACATCCATAGGAGGGGAGAGATTACTATCTACTTTTGCTTTTTAAAGTATTCCTTTTGCTTTTTAAAGTCATGTACTTTGTCAGTGTTCCTTATGTTAATGTTTTATTCTTTATTAAGTGTTTTCAAGCGCTACCAGTGGAAGTACTCTTCGAACATAAAGACACATTTAACAAAGCCCAGTGTGAGACTCCCCTGGCATGAAGTTAATTCTTAATCACCTGGGAGTTAGCAAGCAAGATCTCTTCTTGTGTGACAAAAGCAGATAACTCATTAATGTCTAAGAACTCTTACAGAGTTAGAATATGCTATTCTGAAGTAGTTTCATCACTCGAGTATACCTCTGGTGTAAATGAATTCCAAAGCATATCAAATCAAAAAGATCATTTGATCTGATTCTAACACAGAACAGAGGAGGCAACTTGTTCATCTTGCGAGGTGGGATACTATGAAAAGCTCCCCCACAAGCTGCCTTTGAGCTGGCTCCCATACCTTCAGCACTGCAACGCTAGTGTATCCCAGGTGCGCCCCCCTCCACGTCTGCTTCCTCCGGACTCTCTGTTGTATTATTGATCACAAAAGAGAAGCAGGCCCTGCTTAAAGCATTACCTCCATGCCCTTATGTGCTTCAGAAACAAGCATGTCTACTCAGAAGGATAATAAAGGTCACCGTCATTGATGCTGGACTCTCCTACCTGGGGCTCTGCCCCAGGTCCAGGGAACACGCTGCTCCCAGCCCACTCTGGGCTGCAATGGGACCTCAGGCTGAGTCGCAGGGAGGAGGGCTGAGTTCTCACTCCCAGTGCTCTGGAGCTGCTTTTAAGCTCAGGGCCTGCCTCTCCCTATCCAATGTAATATTCTCAATTTTAGTATTGAATTATACAAGTATTTATTCCATGTTTGCAGAAAATTACAGATTAGTCAAATGCCATCAATAATAGATGCTTCTTTTCCTACATGAAGGTCTTCGACAAAATCATCACGATGTGAGTGGAGCATTTATCTCATGAAGATAGACTAAGTGAGCTAGGTCTATTTAGCATAGAGAAGATCGAGAGGGAATCTTATCAACATGAACAAATAGCTGAGGGGAGAATGTAAAGAAGATCGGGCCAAACTTTTCTCGGTGGTGGTCAGTGACAGGACAAGGGGTAATGGATACAAACTGAAACACAGGAAGTTCCATCACCATGTGAGGAAGAATTTCTTTCATGTGAGGATGATGGAGCCATGGAACAGGCTGCCCAGAGAGGTTGTGCAGTCTCCTTCTCTGGAGATCTTCCAAATTCACCTGGATGCCACCCTGTGCTACGTGTTCTAGGGGTCCCATTTGGAGCAGGGCGAGGTTGGACTAGATGATCTCTAGATGTTCCTTCCATCCTCAACAATTCTGAGGTTCTGTGATTGTTTCCCTTATAGTTTCTCATTTGCTTTTTGCTTGATCTGTGGAGTTTTCATTGTTATATTTTCATCAACTTTGCAGTTGTTTCAGTTAAAATGATATAGTATATCTCTAAATGTAATACAAGCTATAATGAAGTCCCTCAGCCTGTTTTCTTCATTTACTAATGATTTTAGAATAATCTTTCTGAAGTTATCTTACAATTCCACATTTTCAGTAACTTTCTGAAAGGAAAATTAGCTCACAAGCTGTAATGATTTAATCTCCTCCTGACAATTATGAAAGTTAGTACAATTACTCACCTTCTTGTAATTAAGCATATGTTTAAATGCCTTTGGGAATAAGTGCAGAATGAGTCTTCCATATTTCCCTATTTTATTTTCTTCCCAATCCTGGCTAATACTTCTTACTTTGCTACTTTGATGATTTTTCTGAAAAATGCCCCTTGTACATGAAATATTTTTCTTTCTTTTTTTGGATGGGGAGAATTTTGCAGAACTTAAACAGAACTTCTAACACTTTTTTTTTTGGTATATGGAAAAGAAAGTCTAATTTTTTATTTAAAATAGTCAAGAGTGAAAGATTAAAGAAAGATGTCAGTGAAGAAAACAGGTGTGTGGTGCAGAGTAATCCTGTTTTGTTAAATACAAAACAAAAATCATTACAAAAATTATCAGTTTTTCAGGCGTCATTTATCCTCAGTGCTCTTCCAACAGCAATCAAGGAATAAAAATAGCCTTGATGTTATTCAAGAACACTTTTCTCTATTTAAATATATACAACAGCTTTCTCAGTATGTCATACAACTACAGAATGGTTAAGGTTGGAAGGACCTCTAGAGATCATCTAGTCCAACATTGCCCTGCTCCAACAGGCACACCCAGAGCACATGGCACACGGTGGCATGCAGGCGAGTTTGGAAGATCTCCAGAGGAGGAGACTCCACAACCTCTCTGGGCAGCCTGTTCCAGGGGTCCATCACCCTCACAGTAAAGAAGTTCCTTCTCACATGGACATGAAACTTTCTGCATTTTAACTTATGCCCATTACCCCTTGTCCTACCACTGGCCACCACCAAGAAGAGTTTGGCCCCCTCCTCCCTACATTCATCATTCTGGTATTTATATATATTAAATACATATATAAATATATATATAAGACTCCTCTCAGTCTTCTCTTCTCCAGGCTAAACAGGACCAGCTCGCTTAGTCTTTCCTCATACGATAGATGTTCTAGTCCCTTAATCATCTTTGTTGCTCTATGCTGGACTCCTTCCAGAAGCATCCCTCCTGCACCGGGGAGCCCAGAACTGTACACAGTACTCCAAGTGCGGCCTCACCAGAGCTGAGGAGAGGGGCAGGATCCCCTCCCTTGACCTCCTGGCAACACTCCTCCTGATGCAGACCAGGATCCCATTGGCCTTCTTGGCCACAAGGGCACATGGCTGCCTCATGGTTAACTTGTTGTCAACCAGGACTCCCAAATCCTTCTCCACGGAGCTGCTTTCCAGCAGGTCAGCCCCCAATCTGTACTGGTGCCTGGGGTTATTCCTCCCCAAGTGCCGGACCCTGCACTTGTCCTTGTTGAACCTCATGAGGTTCCTCTCTGCCCAACTCTCTATCCTGTTCAAGTCCCTCTGGATTGCAGCACAGCCCTCTGGAGTGTTGGCCACACCAGCCAGTTTGGTGTCATCCGCAGACTTGCTCAGTGTGCACTCTGTGAACTCGTCCAAGTCATTGATGAACAAGTTGAACAGCACTGGACCCAGCACTGATCCCTGGCAGAGACCCCTGGCCACAGGCTTCCAAATAGAGTCGGCCCTGTTTATCAGAACCTTCTGGGCTCTGCCGTCCAGCCTGTTCTTGGTCCACCTCACTGTCTTCACGTCCAATCAACACTTCTGGAGCTTTCCTATAAGGATGTTGTGGGAGACTGTGTTGAAAGCCTTGCTGAAGTCAAGGCAGATGACATCCATGGCTTCCCCATCATCCAGCCAACCAGTCACCCCATTGGAGAAGGCTGTCATAGTTAGAAAGAAGATTGCAAACAGACAAAGCTTGAACGGAGTAAAATCACTTAGCTAATAGTTCTTTTAATAAGAATATATTCATGAACTTTTTCCTAAGTCCAGACTTAACTGTTAGGCATAGCAATCAAGCTCACTTTCTCTCTTAACTCCCCATTTTCTCAACTCTACATATCTCTCTATTCTATGTTTCAGTCTCTAGTAAGCTTTGGCAACCTGTTCTTAAACATACCACACACAACTGCTTCACAATTACATTTTTTTATAATATTTATTTTGTTTTATTTGTGTGGATAGACTCCAAAGGACAAGCGATAACGTGACAGCTCACTTACAGATCTCACAGTAAACAAATGAGCCTCTTTCCCATTCCTCACAAAGCTGTCCATGAAACCATTAATGTCTTAGTGTGATCCAACACTTGAACAGGTCTGTACTCTTGGTGATAACATGCCCTAACTTTTTTTTTTTTTTTCTTTTTTCCAAAGAGAGATACCAGATAGGTTGTACAGGTTGTAGCCAACAAGATCATTCTGGAAAGTCTAGAAGGTTATTTTCTTAAACTAGTTTCCTCTCTTCTATTGAGAATGGTCAGCAGGGAGCATCTGCAGTAATGACTGTGATAAATGCCTTTGCTCCTGTAGTTTTGATATGGTCATATCCCTTGTGCCTTGCTAGGAAAACAGCAGGGCAGAGCCGGAGATTCTTCTATTCTTCTTTGCAGTTACTTTGCAATTTCAAATGTGAGACAGTTTTCAAATGTGAGACAGGGATTGTTGGTTGATTTAATATATTGAGCATTTCCAAAGGTGCGTCAAGTGATGAGAAATTGTGAGGAGGATCCCTGGAATCATCATCCCCAGGGTGCTGCGTAAGGTATAGATATGACTGAGGATGCTCTTGAGTTACTCGACGCTGTAGCATTTCTTTTGCTTGATCTTGAGAGATAACTTGGTCTATCTTGTATTTACCACTGGAGTTTTGCTGATGTCTTAATTAATAGTTAATAGTTAAATAGATTAATAGTTTGTAACTTTTATATTGTTCTACAATATTAGAATACTATGACCCTCTCAGAGTAAAATCAAACTCTAAATGGCCTGAAGGATGTACTACTGTTACAAGCCAGGGCACCACAAAGGCACCGAAGATCTTGGGGTTAATTCTCTCAGGTCATATTAATTGCACTGTGCATCTGAATCCTCTGTAAAATTTCTTTCGTATCTATATCCTTCTACTATTGAGAGCCTTACAGTTTTCAATGGCAGTTTATTTTTTAACTGAAATGTAAGACTAGCTCTCTTTTGTACTTGTAGCTTAACTTTCTTATAAAATGAGACCACATCATTTGCCAACTACCTCTGTCAGTCACATTCCTGTAAGGTACTTTTGAATGCCCTGCGTAATTTTAGCCATGTTTTTAAAAGATTACTTTTTTCAAAGGCATTTACATTCTCATATATTTTGCATAAAGAATACTTCCATTTAGGAAGTATTCCTAATTGGAATGTTTAATTAAACAGTAATGTTTAATTAATTTAATTATGTTAATAGGAAGTAAAAGATCATTTCTATAAAAGCATTAATTCAAGAATTATTTTTCTCTTTCCCATCAAATCTTACTTAAATGACCAAATAAAAGGTGAGCACCTTGCTGCTAATACTGATTTTGTTGTTTTTCTTTTCCATAATAAAGATGAGTTACACTGGGCACTCTTCCATGCCTGCTGTTCCTGAAACTATTCTTGGAGAAATTTGTCTTCTGAGGCTTGTGACTAACTGCTTAAGCATGACAACAATCACAAGTGCATATTTCCATTTTACAGGTTTACAAGGGAGCTAAATCTGTTCAGTGTAAACAAAACAAGATGAAATCCATATTTATGACCTATGTATAAAAGTGAAAGGAGAGCAAAAAGGGAAAAAAGGCTAATAAAAGTGTCTGAGGGCCATAACACTTTCACTCTGAATGGAGGTACAGAATCTAGAGCTCAGTTTGTCTCAGGGAATGGTACCAAATCTCATGGGACAAAATCAAACATTTGAAAGCTGTGTGCTTGCTCATTCCCTGTTATGTGAAAGATTTCTACTAGGGCAACACTATCCTCTTTCCCAACCAAGGAAGTCTTACTGAGTTAACTCAAAATGGTGTCCTTTTTTATGTATGTCTGAGTTTCTTGAAATTGCCACGAAAGCTTATGTAAGAAAATATATATTTAAACAAATAAACAAATAAACAAAAAGGGCACCAGTGGAACCTCAGTAGAATATGAACCGAGGAAAACTAGTCACCAACCATAACTGCATCACCTACATTCTCCACTGAGTCCAAAAAAGAGTTAAATGAAAAGGGTTAGATATTCTTAAAGATATACCTACAGCTATAGATATCTATGTCCAAGCAATTCTAGAAACAATATAAGCATAGACTTAGAGGAATAAAGATGAATTCATATTCATTTTGTACTGCAAGACGTGCATCTCAACTCTAAAGTTGACACAAGTAATGATCTCTATAGCTTAGGCTGAGCTTCATAATACCAACCAGTCAACTGCACAGGATAAACTATGCCATCTCCCTTGCCATCTTCCTCCAGGCATCTGAAGTCTCTGCCTTTGAAGCTTTTAGTTGGTGCCCTTTTACCTTCTTAAACTTTAAATTCTAAGCAAGAGGTAGTTTTATTAATTTCTGTTAATTTATTTCTTAATTAAATAGACGATAGCAAATATGCTTTTAACACTTCAAAATACATCTCAGCTAGCTCTCCTACATAAAAAGTAGGATCTTACATTCATTAATGTTAGGCTGCATCTTATTAATGAGATGACAATACAACTTGAAATGAATGTGTATGGTGCAAAGCAAGAGAAATTTTATTCTGAATCTTAGGAACAGTAAGTGCTATATTCCCTAACTGAGCAAGTCCATTTATCATTAGGTAGAGTGTGAGAAATAATAGATGGAAAAGCTCTGGAGTTTATTTGGTTTTGCTTTTTGACAGTCATTATACTACAATCAAATTCATTAATTGTTCTGATTATAGATTTGATCTCTCTAAAATGACTGATCTGCTAAAGTCTGAAAATAATTAAATAAAGAACAAAATGTTGTAGCAAAATCTTTGTGTCACAAAACTAACAGTGCAGCTGCTCTCTTAATACATCCTGGAGAGTCTATATAAGAACTGTGTTTTCATAGAATTGGTAAAGCAGGAAGGGACCTCTAGAGATCAGCTAGTCCAGCCCCTCTGTTCTAGGGTCACCTAGAGCATGTGGCACAGGGTGGCATCCAAGAAGGTTGTGAAGATCTCCAGAGAAGGAGACTCTACACCCTCTCCTGGCAACCTGTTCCAGGGCTCTGCCACCCTCACTGTTAAGAAATTTTTCCTTAAGTTCCCATGGAACTTTTGGTGCTTCAGTTTGTGACCATTTCCTCTTGTCCTATCAGTGGCCACCACTGAAAAGAGGCCAGCACCATCCTCCTCCCTCCCTCCCTTGAGGTACTTGATCAGGTCCCCTCTCAGCCTTTTCCAGACTGAACTCTCAGCTCTCTCAGCCTTTGCTCATAGGGCAGATGTTCCAGGTCCCTGATCATCCTTGTACCCCTGCACTGGAGTCTCTCCAGCAGCTCCACATCCCTCTGCTTAATGCACCCCAGGATCCCATTGGCCTTCTTGGGCACAAGGGCACACTGCTACCTCATGGTCAACTTCTCGTCCACCATGACGCCCAGCTCCCTCTCTGCAGAGCTGCTCTCCAGAAGGTTGGTCCCCAGCCTGTATGACTGTCTGGAGTTATTCCTCCCCAGGTCCAGGACCTTGAGAACTGTTGCTAGGAGCTCTAGCCCATGGGATCCTTCTAAGGAGGTCTCTGAAGAGGCTAAAGTTGTCCCTCCTGAAATCCGTGGTTGCAAGACTACTTGCAGCCCTGTCTCCTCCTCATTGGCTCCTCCACAATCTGCATCAAAAAGTTGTTATCAGCACACTGCAGAAACCTCCAGGACCGTTTGTGCCTCACTGTGTTGTCTTTCCAGTAGATATCAGGTTAGTTAAAGTCTCCCATTAGAACCAGGGCCTGTGACCATGAGGCAACTTCCAGCTGTCTGTAGAAAGGTTCATCAACTTCCTCATCCAGATGGCCTGTAGCAGACACCCACCACAGTGTCTCCCACGTTAGCCTGCCCTTTAGCCCTCACCCACAACCTCTAAACTCACTCATCCTCTACCCCCAGGTTGAGCTCCATGCATTCCAGTTGCTCTCTCACATACAGCGCAACTCCACCACCTTGCCTTCCCAGCCCATCCTTCCTAAAGAGCATGTAGCCTTCCATGACAGCACTCCAGTGAACTATTCCACCATGTCTCTGCAATTATGATGAGATTACGACTGTTCACAGATCCCCAGTTCCTCCTTTTCATTCCCCACGCTAAGTGTACAAGCATCTCAGGGAAGTATTTGAGCCTGCAGTTTTTCCAGAAGGGGTGAAAAAAGGACCTCTATAAACATATCCACTTTCCAAATTCCGTTTTCCTGCTGGGCACATTGTGACTTTGGCTGAATCACATGGATCACCCTGTCCATGTAACACTCTCCTTACCCTTCCCAGCTTAATTTAAAAACATCCTAACCAGCTGGACATCCAAAATGCCTCTGGCTCAGAGCTTGGTACTGCCCATTCAGGGGTTGGGGTTGGGGATGCCTCTTGCTCCCTGTATTTTTTGTCTTGGTGGTCTTGGCCACGGTGATCCTCCTCTATGCAAGGTTCGCCACTGTGAGCGTCTGCTCCAGAGCACTTCTTTATTCTGGGGACGAGGTGGCTCAGGGGAGACCTTATCACTCTCTACAAATACATGGAAGGAGTTTGTAGTGAGGTGGGGGTCAGTCTCTTCTTCAGAATAACTACAGATAGAACAAGAGGAGATGGCTTCACGTTGCATCTGGGAGGTTCGGTTTAGACATTAGGAAGAATTCCTACATGGAAAGAGTGGTGAAGCATTAGAACAGGTTGGCAGGGTGCAAGAAACATGTAGATGAGGCACTCAGGGACATGGTTTAGCAGGCACAGTGTCAAAGTGCTTATTGGTTGGTCTTGATGATCTTGAAGGTCTCTCAACCATTAGGATTCTGATTCTATAATAAATATCAATTTGTATGCGTATTATGAAGTTTGCAATCATCATTGTGCAAAAGCATTTGTCAGGCACTGCTAGTACAGATATAAATCTTGAAAATAAATATTAAGTGCAAAGATGTGTTTGAAGTTCTGAGTATCTGGGGAAGGGGCTTGTTTAGTAATCACCTCAGTGTTTGAACATTTGTGAAATTATGTTCTGTTTTTTCTTTTTTTTGCTGCTATCACACTATTTGAAGTATTTGTCACCTTAAGGGGCATCTCTGGCATTTTCTGTGTAAGGTATATTTTCTTACTATGGAGGAAGCATGGGAATTTGTGCATTTTAGCATATTAAAAACTAGCACAAACATACCCTCTGTTCTCTGTGAGTCAGCCTCTACCTCTGTGCTTCAAAGTCCTCTTTCCGTGATATTCAAGTAAGTCTCTTTTCTGCTGCCCCTCCGTTCCTAAGACACAGCTGTTTGTGGAGTTGTACCGTGAACTAGATCAAGGAACCATGTTAGTTCTTTTAAAGAAATGCTGTTTGAATGTATGTTACCCACATAACACATCATGGCAGCTCCTACTCCCTACAGAGGCAACTGAGGGGCAAGACTTTATGTGAAGAAGCATTTGTGGCTGGCAAAGTGGGTATCACCACTGGAATATGTATATATGAAAAGATGGATGAATATAGAGTGAAAAAATACTATGCAGGTTCTGTAAAAAGAAAGGATATTTCTGGCAGCTGAATTGATTGCTTTCAGTTTGATAAAGCTGAATTTGGCAGACTATCCAAGAGGAAATTATCATGACCAATATTCACTGTAATGAAAGCATGGGTCAGGTTTATTGTAATATTCTAACTAAAAATATAGTGTAGATTTTCAACGTAGACCAAAAGGCCACTTCGGGAGGGAAAACATGTTTACCCTTGTTTAGGCTAAACAGAGCAGTCTTTTAACAGATTTGCCCAGAGCATAATAGATATAATTTAATTAAATTAAATTCAATAGCCTTGTAGCCATAGTCATTCTAAGCCAAGAAATAAGCTTAAATATCATAAATCATTCGGACAACCAGATATGTTCAAAATGTGAAACTTGCATACTTTTAAAAAAAGATGCATTTTAATTGTTTTATATGAATAAAAATTCTATGTATTGGTAAACAATTATTGTGACTTAAATCATAATTTGTTTGACTCTGAAACAAATCACTAGAAAATACTAAGCAGCCAGTAAATATGTGAGGATTTCTCTTTTCTTAAGAGAACCTATTCCTCAGCTCTCACTTTACCTCTTGCTTTTGTATCAGACAAACTCCAGAAAGAGCAGGAAGTTACAAGAAAAAAATAAGTACGACACATGACCTGAAGACTTGCAATCTTGTTTAAAAAAAAAAAAAAAAATCCATGTAGCAATGTGAATATTCCGTTTCTGTTTTCCATAGTTAGCCGATGGACATAGTTAGCTATAGTATAGCCTCATGCTACACCTAGAAAGCAAATGCTTCTTTACAATGGCTTCCTTTTTCTCTCTTGGAAATCAGTGATGGCAAAACTCTTGTCTCATACTGAAGAGATCTCCCTTCTCATCTCAGCAATAAAGAGCAGGTGATATTTTTAGAGATATTTAATTTGGGGGAATAACATAGAAGAAGAGTAACTTTTGGACATGCCGAAGCCAGGCTTCAGCCGGTCAAACAGCTAGAAGTATGTCATGGAGAGGATCTTTCTGACTGAGGAGAGGAAGCAGAATCAGAAAACAGGGGACTGGTTTGCTCTCCTGCCTCTTGCAAAGCTTTTCATGGTTCCACAGAGCCAACTTGATGCTTCTGTTGCCATTCTTGTCTCTCTGTAGTAAATTAGCCATGTTCCTAAGGTCCCATGGATCTGCCTGACTTTCTATTTTGTCCAAAAGTGATTTTATTTTTTTCCAAGTTGGAGCTATATCGATAAGGTTTCAGGAAAGTTGCTACTTTTATTAAAGAAATACTTTGACTGTTGTATCTTCCATATCTATTCAATTTTAGTGAATGATAAACAGGCCAGTCTCAGAGGTACATGAGACCTGGCTGAGAAACCACTTGTCTGCCAGGAAAAAGTGAGAAATGGAGGATTTTTTCCATAGTTCTGTCCTTTGCAAAAGGAGGCTGAAAAGATGTAGCAGTGGTCTGACCCCTGTGGAGGAAGTCAGAGAAGATCTGCCCACTAACACTGACCATATTGGAAGAACCCCTGTGGCTCCTCTTGGGATTCAATTAAATGCTTAGTATGGGGGGAAGGAAAAAGTGTGTCTCCCCATTGCTGAGTTAAATCCTGCTTCTTAAGGGTCGCTTCTTAAATCCATGCCTCTGATCATATTTTTTCTCCTGAGAATCTGATCAGTGTAAGCAGGACTGTGACATGGGAAAATCTATTTCTAATATCCACAACGACATGTGAACTACTGGTGATTTGGTAATAACTGTCTGTCATGCTACCCAGGCAGCCCTGGAATTACCAGGAGCAATCAGCTGTGTTCAAAGCACCCTGCCACTGTCACACAAAGAACAGATTCTGGTTTTGGAGTATAGCCTTATCTCATATAAAAGCTGGTGTGGCTTTTATGTTAAAATAAGACTCTTAGCACTACAAGTATTGCAGATCCCCCGTTAATTAGGTTTGGGTTAGAGATGTTAGGCATCAGGTTTTAAGGAATGTGCAAGTCTACATAGACTACTAAAAGTCTAAACTGATATATAATATTATTGCACTCAGCCAAACAGCGCATGTTCATGCAAATTTTTCAGTGGACAATAAGATGGAAGGAAGGAAAGGCAGTGGTGCCAAGCAATGCAAATAGGCACAGATTGATAAGCTTATGCAAAATCTAACTAAAATCAGATTTATTGTCTTTAATGTAGTACACTAACAAATTTTGTTAACTTGGTCCTGAACCCTTTCCTATGTTTATGGTTTGACTTGCAAAATCACTGTGCCTTTCGCAATGATGATCCGTAAATTTTCTCTTAATTTCTCTCTATTTTCTCAATATTTGTATTTCTGAGAGTATGCATTGCTATAAAGAATGCTATACTGCTCAGGATAATGATATGTTTCTGTTTGCAAAATTGCTTTTCCCATGACAAAATCATTACTTTTCTTGCTATCGTAGAATTTGTAACACTGCTTTCTGCATAGGAACCCACTGTACCCCTGTGTCAACAACATGCATAAGGGCCATTTCCTTTTGTATACAAAATAAGTAGATTTTTTTCTTTTTTTTTTTTCCTATTTATCATCTAGAAAAGCATTTTCACAGTAGTACCTCGATGCAGAAAGCTAACCAATGGTGAATTTTACCTACTGGGGTTTTCCAGTTACCTGCCGGGCTTAGGGCCTTTAGATCCCCAAAATCTTCTCAAAGAAGACATGAAGGGTTTCTACAATGGTTTCCATTGATTCTTGTTGCCTTTGTTCAATCTGTATCCTGAGAAAAGGAATTTTTTTCCAAAGTACTTAAGAATATTAAGTATTAAAATCATGTTTCAAGTCAAGAGCTTGACATTTAATTCCTGTTTGTGCCTTTGAAAAAATATTGTTGTTTCACTGAATACTAATGATCACTTAATGCACCCTAGTCCCAGAAAGTGCCAAGTTCCCCTGAAGTGAGACTTGTCATGCACTGTGACTAGAAGGTTAATCTGAATGATGATGATATCAATGTATGTTAAATAAATTATGGTTTCAATAATTTTGATGTAAAATTAAATATCACCTCTGATCTTAAGAAACAGTTTAGAGGAGCTCAATTAGTAAGATAATGTTTTCCATACCCCTCCTGAAACCTAAAGTAACTTTTCTAAGTGTGAGAGATTCCAAGGGTGGCTCAAACTGCTGTACACAGCAATTCTCAGCTGACCTAAATTTTGAAACTCCAAGACTGAATTTTGCGGAAAGAGTTACAATATTGTCAGTTTTCTGACAGTTGCTCAGTACGCGGCCCAGAGGTCTCAGTGGCAGCCAGGTGCAGTGGCTTGCAAAGATCAGTGGTGCTTGGGGCAGCTGTGGTTGAAGGTAGGGCTCCTCTCTTGAGCCTCTTCTGGCTTCCCAGAGAGTTAAACTTGACAAGCCTGGAGGGCGGCCTGCTGGAAATTCCTGTTGTCCCTGAGCTCAGGAAAGTGCCTGGGAAACTCACCCAGAGGCCCAGTGCTTATTTTAAGCAGATGGGAGAAATCCCACTGCTTCCTTGGCTGGAAAGGGCTCTGCAAAGCAGGTTGCTGTCAGGGTGCAAACAAGGGGGTTCCCAGGGAGGAAGGGAACAGCGAGGTTGTGTTAAGGAGGGAGATAAGGGAAAGCTGGGACGTGCCACTGCGCTGGGGCACTCTGCCAACCCTTGTAAGGGTTTCAAGGAGGGAAAAGCTGCTGAGCAGCCTCCTTGCTGCCTTTGCTGGTGGCTTGCTACTCCTTCAAGCTGGTTGCCTGGTTGTGAGTGTACTGTGAACGCTGGGAAGCCCTGATGAACTGGGACCTCGCTGGGCCAAACTCCTTGTCAGAAATTTGGAGGGAGACGTGACTGACTGCTGGGCTTACTTGAGACAGTGCGAAATACTGAAGAGTAAAGAAATTATATTTATATGATCTTGCTTTGAAATAAACTGCTTTGTGAATGAGGAAAGGAGAGGCAAAGAAGCAGAACACAAATGTGCACAGAGTTAGCAGCTGAATGGAAAATAAAACACGCTGAATCACGGTTTCAGGGGAAAATTACAACTTAATTATGACCTCGAGTCAAAATTCTGCAAGTCTGAACTTCAAAGAACTGACCAAGCAGTCAGCGGTGTCACCTGAGACTGTGTTGTAACATGGGGCTTTACTCCAGAGACATTCTGCCACTGTCTAAAATGATTGCCTCTCTTACCAAAATAGCTTATTCAGTACTATCTTGTAGAGAGCACTAGCTTGTATTATACTACAAGGTTGTTAAACTTTGCAGGTAGGCTTTTTTTTCCTTTTTTCTTTTCTTTTTTTTTTTTTTTTNTTTTTTTTTTTTTTTTTTTTTTCCTATGTGATGACTTCTCATAGTTTAGAGAGAACTTTTGACAGCGTGAAAAAAAGGGATATTCCACAAAGATTAGCCTTTGACAAAGAATTTTTGCTTTCAGTGTGGAAAGGTTATTTCTCCTGGAAATAATCCAAGCCTTAAAACAGGATTTTTAACTTTTACATCCACAAATCCATAAATACCCTTAACGGAAAGACTTTGCAGCTTAATAATGTCATTGTGGGATGATATTTCATGCCTTCTCCACAGATATTTCATTCCTTCCCCAGTTAGGATGTAAAGCCTTGCCTTGCACCTTCAAATAATTTTTGCTACACTGTTAGAACAACTGTGTCTACACACATAAATATATTAAAACAGACAGACTATTATTGCCTTGTAAATAGTGCTCAAAAGAGGAGAAAAAAAAAAAGGTGTTCATGAGCCTCTGTTTAAAAATGAGCTAAAATTTTATTGTTTGGTCTTTGACATGTGAAGAAAGTGAAGGGACAGAAGAGACCGGTTTTGTGTAAATCTTGAAGTGACAATGAAGTTTATTGAAATTTACAGAAATTATTTGGGTTATTTTCCTGGTGAGTGGTATGTTATTGCTTAGGAATTTCTCGCATCCCTCTGAGTAAACGTGAGGGCAGATAAGTATAACTTACTTTGCTGTTGGTTCAATGATTCTAGTTATACTTTAAAGAATTTAATATGACTGCGCTGAACTGTACAGACTTTAATAGCAGCTTTCAAAAGCAGTGATAGGTTTGGTCTCAAGCTTGAATTGGCACTTAGGACAGGAGTTCTGGTAAACAAGTTTAGTAAATGTTCAGGAAATCACTTCATTCATGCAGTCCGTTCCGCAGAATTGCTTGTTTCTCCTCACAAAGGCTGAAAAAAGCTGATGAGTTGTTTCCTCCTGCGTAGGCCCACAGTTGTGTAGCACTCTTTCATGAAAGACCCCCACAGCTGACACAGCTCATGAAACTGAAATAACATAACCTAGAAGTTGATACACAAAGTATGAGATATAAACTGTCTTTCTAAAATTGGGGATGTACTTCCTTTCTTCCACAGACACCACTAGAGACATTTGACAATTCATGGTGTAAGTACTCATTTACTTAAATATTGTAACATCACTGGCCATGCTTTCATCAGCTGGAATTACAGAGATGTTACATCTAACAATTTTTTTCTGCTTAGCTGTATATTCATACCAAAAGTAGTCTTAACTGCGATAAGGTTAGTAATTTGGAGAAAAGAAAAAACAAAAGCAATCAGAGGTAATGTCACCTACAGAACGTATTGTTGCTGTCATTTCAAGATCTTAATGTGCTCCATGTTTATCTCTGTTGATGCCATAGGCCTCTGAAGAAAAAAAAAATCAAAATGAATCAGGATACTGGAGAAATCATATTTTGTGCACAATGCTGACATTGTAACCCAGCATCACGGCCGGGCACACCATGTGCCCAGTCCTCCTTTGTGCTGCCTCCGAGGCGACCCTCAGACCTTCACCCACGTGAGTCTGCTCCATGGGCGTGTTGCAATCTGTGTCCTGAGGAGTAACTTATACATCTGACATCACTCGGCTCTTCTAAATGAAAAAAAAAAAGCTAACCATTTAAATTTATTTATGACTCCTCTTTGTTATAGATGCTTACCACAAAGGAGCAGAATAGATAAAATCATTATAAAGTATGGTAAGTTATCAAGATAATTCTTCAGTATTGGCAGAACACTTCTCATCAGTTCAGCCTCTGCGTGACTTAGTCCAGGTGGATTTATACATGGTAGTTTGTGACCTCAGCCTGAGTGTTTATGCATTAGTTCAGTGCAACTGTACTGAAATGGAGCTTCAGCTTCGTTCCCAGCTACTGGGGGTTTGTTGAAGCTGAATCAAATCTTCCTCAGCACAGAGGAAGGGCTGCACAGTCTCACATGTCCAAACACTGGTGGGTCTGACAGCACACAAATCTTGCTTATGTAAGGAGAACTATTTTATTGCTACAATAGTCAGGAAGACAGTTGTGTCCCTTTGTAGCATCAGAAGATAAAAAAAACACTTGCTAGCATTAGGCAAAATATGTGGAGAAGCAGGGTTTGGACATGCGTATACTGTGTGCAAGGAACAGGCACCCAAATATCCAGATGAGGCTGTGTTTGAAGGAAAAGAGCAGAAGGAGGTTTAAAATGATGTGTAGCACAACAGCAGAAGGTTCATGACTGCCCTTCTGGAACAGCAATACCAGTGTACCACCTTCTCTAAAAAGGTTGCATCTTTGACTAATTAAACAAATTGAAAGTAAGCAGAAGCAATGAAGGCTACAGAAAAAAATGAAAGTAAGTCTAGGGAAATTGACACCTAGTGATAGGGAATTTGTATTTTTTCTGCTCATGCATTTCCCCCAAATACCTTTCTGTGTTTTTCACTTGTAGTCATCCGAGCCTCCTGTTTCATCTCATGAAGGGAGTTATGGGAATGTCTAATTTGGCTGTTTTGGTGCTAATTAAAATAGAGAAATACCAGTGAAGTACATACGGTACATGAGTAGTCAAACTCAGAGTTTGCTCATATAATTTTTATAATCTACTCACTTTACTGGCATTACTAATTTTAATCTTCTACTGCTTTTAAATATGTAGTGTGGATTTTTAATGTTCCTGTTTTACAAATAAGATAATTTATGTGCTGGTCAGGCATATAAACTTGTTTTGCATTAGAAAAAATAGCTTTGGTCTTTGTAAACCTGTATTGGAGCATTTGTCTTCCTGCCATTTTCCAGCGCTCTGAATGGAATGATTTGTGTCTTCCCATCTATTTTCTGCCCTATTTCTCTTTGACTCCTACATCGGCCTTTTCATCAGCACCAGGGCAAGAGCTCGCAGAGCAGGAGGCAGTTACACTGACATGTGCTGAGGAATGGAAAGGCTGGTCCCACCACCCAGCTTAACCGCATTGCACTTTGGCCATCATCTGTGTCCATGTGGACACAGGAAACAGCTAACAAAGCTAATATTCACCCCAAAACGGTTGTGGACTGCAAGAGGTAAATATTTCCCTTTCAAGAGCACCGTCGTCTCACTTCAGAGCCTGCGTCCGTAGGATGCTGCTTATGGAAAACTGAGCAGCCAAGTGCAAGAAACAAGACAGACCTTTGCTAAAGAGGCAGGAGAGGGGCCAGCCCTTTGGCTGTTTGTTTGCAGCTCTCTGTGACTCAGGCAGGTCTCTCCAAACACAAATGCTCCTCTGTTTCATTACAGAAGCCAGTGGCTAGCCTGGTGCTGCTGTTATTGTGCCACTGCTCCAGGCTGTGCACACGCTCAGACAGCTGCCCAATTACAGCTGTTGTGCTTGGAGCAACAGTGCTGTAATTAAGTGTCTGGAGGCAAGTTAGGAAGGCAGCAGTTTAATATGATGAGAGGTGAGATGAAATGCTGATGTTAAAAAGACTTTTCTATCTGACTAAGTGATTGCAGGATACTTGAGTTGACACCAAGCTCTTCCAGTGATGTGCCGCATCACATTCCGGAAGAGCCTTGCACTGGTTGGAAATGTCCAGAGGGATGGAGTTACAATTCCTTCTGAGGCTCCGTCTCCCCCTTCCTCATCTCTTCTGTGCTTTCCTTTCAATGCACGTGCTGTGCATTGAAAAAGGAAGGCAACACTAGATTATGGCTTGCAAATTGTGACGTTGAGGTTTGGAGTGTGTATGGAGGAATACCCTAAATG
The DNA here is from genome assembly GCA_003342815.1 of Eudromia elegans. Classification (NCBI taxonomy): domain Eukaryota; kingdom Metazoa; phylum Chordata; class Aves; order Tinamiformes; family Tinamidae; genus Eudromia; species Eudromia elegans. Next base: position 122,115 of record PTEX01000222.1, on the reverse strand, counting down.
CGACATTCATTTTGTTAAAATGTCTGCAGATTTGTAGGGATTTGTTTGGAGAGGCTGATAAACCCAAGAACTGTTCAAACTGTCTGCTCCCGTCAGTGCTTTCTTGGTGCTGCACACGGTGTGACTGAGCGTTGGCATTACCAGCTTGCCTGCATCTACACAGGTGTGGGACAGAAAATGATAATTGCTGGATAGGGCACTTTTTCCCCTTCCCTGCCTCCGGCTTGTATCCTGCAACTTCCAGAACTTGGCGGACTGTGGTGCCTTTGGATTGGTTTCCTTCTTACCCTGTTTCCATTTGCCCTGCATTTGACTCTCTAGTCTGATCTGTGTTCCACATAAGAAGGGTTTCTTTGGAGTACAGAGCAAGGAAAATAAACTTGTCTCAGAATTTCCATGAAAAACTAGGCTCTTCCTGGTTCCTATGCTGTAATGCAGAAAAGTGAACTTTTCGCTGAACGTGTCTATGTGCTGCAGGAAGCATCAGGGTAATGTAAACGTAGACAACAAATTAGTATATGTAACAGCTTTCTCTTTTTTTCACGTTTATAGAGAAAACTTTTACTCTCCCAGACTTTGGTCAGACATAATAAAGCAGAGCACATTCAGTCAGACATAATAAAGCATGCACACATTCACAAGAAAAACACACTAAAATGACTATTGCTTCTATAGTTTGGATGTTTGGGGGATTTATTTTTTTCCTATAGTCTGGCCACCAGAATAGTCAGCTAATGAAAAATCAAAGATATCTAAGAGGAAAACAGGTTTGTGGGGGGAGGGAGAAGGGGTTGCTCTCGGAATAATCTCCCTCAGCCTTTCTCGGTTGTTCTGACGCCTGAGAGAAGGAAACGCTGTTTGACAGTGTTCTTCTGGGGCTTAACATCTCTCTTCTTTGCTTCCTGTCAGTTTTTCTTGCACATAAGCCTTGGATCAGCCCTTAAAGCAAAGGAGAAAATCTCATTACAGAAAGCATAAGGGGAATACAGACACATGGTTATTGTTTCAGCAGTTTTCACTTTTTACTCCAGTATTTTTTTTTCCATAATTTTTAATTCCATTAAAGTCAGAGCTTTACAAGCCAGAATTTGCAAGGTGCCGTGTGACCACTGTGAGACTATGAATGCTTCTGAGTGGCCCTGAGCTTATTCCATTCTCGAGAAAGCAGGGACTAACATTCCTGCCCTGGGAAGAACACAGCTATTTCAGCTCTTGGAAAATACGTTCTTTTTTACCTCACAACGAGGATGGTGAGGGAAGAAGCGTGTGTGTTCACGCTCCACACACTGGCCGGCAGGGCCCACTGCAGCACTCTGAGATCAGAGCATCTCCTCATCTTCCCAGACTTGCTGCCTGAAGCAGCCACTCACCACCTCTCACACTGCACCCCTTGGGGTACTGCACTGTAGGAGGCTGAATCCTTTTAATTGCCTCTGAATTCGCTCGGAGCTCATGGGAGACATCCCTGCCTCCCTAATTCCTCTCCATGGTCAGCTGGTCTTTTTCCAAAGACCAGGGATCATGCAGGTGATACCAGCTTTCACTTTCTGAATCCAGGCCCCTTGTGCACTGTTAATATAAAGATGTAAACTCAAGATCCTGTAACTAACGGTCTTGAGCCTTAGAGTCCCCTGAGCCTTTTTTTAAATTATTATTATTATGGGAAGAGTACCATAATTAAAATTATGTGAATAATTTACTGTGAATAATTAATCTTACAAGTTCTCCTATTCTTAGGCATATCTCTGAGTACATTGATTTATGTTTACTTTTTGAATGAAATCCATCATTCCTTTAAGGAAGTGTCTATCTTTGATGATCAAGTCAGTGCTACCTTTCACCTGTTTGCTGTTTTGATTCCGCTTAGTCTTAATGGGCCAGAGAAGCCTCGTTGGGGTTTTCTTTTTGGTTAGGATAAACAAACAAGAACTTTGACATAAATAATTTTTTTGTCACTGTGAAATTTGTGTGAAAATAGACTTGTTTGCCACTTGTAAGTATCTGGTCTGGTCTCAATCTTCATGATTTTAATCTACAGGAGGTACAAGAGGTAGTTAGTGGGATGGGTTGCCTCAACAGAATATCACACAAAGATCAGCGAAAAAACTAGGTGAGAGTTAATGCATTAACAAAGTTTGGTAGGAATATTGTGACAATCTGGAGATTTTCAGCCAAATTTAAGTAACATTTCTGTTCATTTTTGTAAAAGTAAATTAGTTCCGTGTTAATGTCAAAGAAGAGTTTTTAGTCTGGATAGTCTTCTTGTCACCTTGCTGCAATACAGATCTTGCTTGATACTTAGCCTAACTTTTTTTCTTAGTTACTTGACAACTTTGTTTCCCTTGCACAATATTAACCGATCTGATCTTTTGTTTGAAATCAGGTTCTGAGATGTTGAAATCAGTATCCGCTCTTCAATGGAAACATGACTTGATACACACAGAATACAGAGCAGGAAACTCAATTTGACAAACCTAGTTAAAGAGCGTTGTATTTGAGAGGATTTATCACCATAAATAGTATAGCAATATTGGTTCTTCTGCCTTAAAATATGTCACTGAATTATCTGAAGTAATATCACAGTTCACACATCACTAGGACTTCCTCTCCTTTGTAATTTTTGGAATGATTTAGTTCTTTTAAGTAAGTTCCTGATTCTCAGTTGCACATTGGTACATCTTTAGATCCATGGCTTTAACAAGACTTGTATAAAACAGAATAGTTCCACTGAAATCAAAGGTTTTTTGTTTGTTTGTTTTTTGTTTTGTTTTGTTTTTTTGATTTTGCTGATGGCTCTACCTGTAATTGTTAAGATGCTTTTATTTGTTTTGTCACACTTCCTACTTTGGGTTATACAATGTCGCGGTGTAGAGAAGCACCAATTTCTTCACATCTGCCTTATAGACAAGACTACTGTGTATTGGTATATATCCTGTATGGAAATAATTCAAAAATAAGACTTTTCATTTTGTTTTTCTCTGTATTAGTTTAAAAAACAATTATCTTCCCTTCTCCAGTAGTCTCCCATTCCAGAATCTATTATTTTATTATGTTGGTTTAATTTGTTTGGTGAGAGAAAAGTGCTTCAAAATGCAGTGGCAAAACTTTCGCCACTGCAGGCATGCTTTTTGTTTCTTTTTTTGTTCTTGTTGTTATTTAAGTCTAATTTCCATGTGAATTCTTGTCAGGATCCACAGAAATGCCGTTAGTGGGAGTAAAAATGCCTTTTGTGGGAATGGAAGGTTCTGAGATGGTTTCGAGTTAAGGGCAGAAAGGCTGTAAAGCAACTGCCTAAGTGGTAAGCACTCCTACTGTAGCATGTTTTCATTTCTGTGGATAGGTGCACGGATATGTCTATGTCTCCTTGCTCCTTCCTCATTGCACTGAAAACTTAGAAACCCTCCGTTTTTATATTGCTTTGAGGAATATGTGAGAAGATGGAAGGAAATGATGAAAACACAGGAGGAGAATTAAAAACGCAGACTGCAACAGATGTTGCAAATATAGCAAATGTTATTTTTGGATCATTATATTTTCCCTCTGTGTTTTTTGAGATGACTAGACCCCAAATGTCAAAAAAAGGTTTTTATTTTGTTTTTGATTGTTACCTACGATCTTTATTGCTACTATCAAATTGATAAATATTGCATTCTTTCTGCCCTCCCTTATGTTTAGAACTATACCAAGTTGATTTACAATCACACTGTAGCAAAACATTTTATGATGCTTGGCTTTTGTGTTTTAAAATGGTGTATTGCTTGTGACCACTTGTTGTTACTCAGGTTCATTCTCCAGGTACAAATAGCACACCAGGATTTTCATGGGAGAATTGCAGCGCCCTATGGACCAGGCACTCCATTCGAAGGTGACACTCCTAGATCCAAGCCAGCGGTGAAGCACATGTGAGCACCCTCAAGTAGAAAGGTCCCATCTAATCAGGTCCTAGAGGTTGCTTCTCCCCAAGGGCATCCCTGGGGAACTCCTTGTGGGCAGGATTAGCGAATTGTTCTGTCCTCATGCCTCATGTCCAGGTAGTATAAGAACAGGCTTTTAGCTTAGACAGCAAGTTCTCAACAAACTTATATGTTTTGTAGAGGCCATACCAAACACCAAGGGTTTGTTAAGGGCAGCCCATACGGGTGCAAACTCAATATGGAATTTACAGCAGCCAGTGCTTGACCTCTATACGAGGTCTATTTTACCGTAATATGCACCAAACTGTATGATTCAGTTGGAGTACGGCACTTTTGTTTATTGCTAGGAACAAAAAAAATCATCTAATTACTTAAAATAAGAAAAAGAAATAAAAAACATGATGTAACAGCATGGTATATGTTTTAGCAAGTCAACGCAGTGGACAAATAGGAAGCACAAGCTAGAAGATTCTGAATGAGGAACAGCATTATGAGGATGCACTGTCCCAAAATCTAATTATGAAATGTATGTACAAGGTTGTGTTTTCTGTCCCTTTAGTACAACAGGCTGCTCCAAAATGACCCTGCACTTCAAGTTGTACATGCTAACCAGCTGGAATTAAAAACATAAAACCAACCTTGCTTGAATCGGAGTCTGTCCAGTCTAGGATCCTCTAGCCAGAAATGTCTATGAGATGCCAAAAGGCATGTAAACTGAAAAATACTATTTCCCCCTTCCGACAATTCACACCCTTTTTCCAATTCCTCTTAAGTTCTGGAAATGTCCTCAGCTTGATGTGACCTCTTTAATTTTCAAAAGTCTTCCCTTTCAAATACCTCTCTAATCTCCCCTTTAATTTGTATGAACTTGTGGCTCTGTCAGCATTATTTGGAAAGGAGTCCACAGGGTTCATCATCAGGGTGAAAAAACACCCTTTAGCTTCTTTGGAAACCAGTTCCTGTCAACTTCATTTGCCAGCCCCCTCATTCCCATGCTGGGAGAAGGAGTAAGCAACTGAGCTCTGTCTGCAGGAGATCTCTCCATGATACTCATTACTCTAGACCTAATGTCTTTTTACACCAGAGGGTCTTCACTGGTACTCTCATATCCTCGTCCAGAAGCATTTTCCCATGATTGATCATCTTCAAAGGCAGCCTACGGCTGGGGCGGCCCTCAGACACGTAGGCCTGGCAGCAGCCCACACTGCCTCAACATGGCCGTTGTAAAACAGCTCCAACACAGCTGTTGCAAAATGGCCGCTGCTGCAGGCGTGGCCCACCCAGATGCTTCTGATTGGCTGTTGTCGGCAGAGGCTCTGCTGTGACTGGTTGCCAGGCAGGCTTAGGTGTCCTGGCGACCTCCTGGTGGCAGGGAGTGTGTGTGCTCTGTGGAGGAGGTGGGAGAGACACACGGTGCACGCGGGGCCGCCTGGGCGCCATTGAGAGGCAGGGATGACCTAGAGAGAGGTAAGGGAGGCGCTGGAGTGCGTGGAGGTGGGCTGCCCTGCCCTGCCCTATGGGGTGGCGGCCGTGGCAGCCGGGCTGCCCCAGTGCACTGAGAGGCCCTGGCGGCCATGGTGGGTCAGGGCGCTGGGCCCGCAACGGCTGCTCTCCACGTGGAGCACTCTCTGCTATTCGTAAGCTTCACTCAGGAGAGGCTGCACTTGTTTGTGTCTGCTAAAACATGACCTAATGTATACATATAGGAAGTTCCATCCCCATGTGAGGAGGAACTTCTTTCCTGTGAGGGTGACAGAGCCCTGGCACAGGCTGCCCAGAGAGGCTGTGGAGTCTCCTTCTCTGGAGTTCTTCCAAACCCGCCTGGACATCACCCTGTGCCATGTGCTCTGGGTGTCCCTGCTGGAGCAGGGGGGTCTAGATGGTCTCAAGAGGTCCCTTCCAACCTCAGCCATTCTGTGATTCTGTATAATATGAGAAAAGGATAAAGAACTGTTACATACCTCAGGCATTCTGTCTTTTTTAAAAGTATGTCTGGCACAGTTTTTTTGCTTTTTCTAAAGCAGGTTTATTGCTGCTCTCCCGCAGTGAGAGAAATGAGGGGAGGCTCTGTGTGCCATACTGCAACTGAAGCAGAGCTGGAGAAATAGAGGGCAAAACATTTCAAAATTATCTAGCACACTTTCTAGTCAGAAAAAGCATCTGTGCAGTAAAACGAGAGGCTGTAGTCCCTTTTCTAATGCTGAGTTAACTATCCCTGGAACCAGCAGTATAAGTAAAACCAATTTACCATAGTAGAAATATGTCAGCATGATGATGTCCCTTGCAGCATTAGCCCTTTCCACATTCCAGAATAAATTCATTCATCTTTAGATTTTTTCAGCCAAGCTTATCAGCTCGAACTCAACATTGTACTGACATAACTGCATTATTTGCCAGTTCAAAGCACAGCACACACACTTCTACATGGAATATAATGCTTAAGCAAATGGTATAGCATTGTTGCACTTGTTTTTTTTCGTTCCAGTCCAACTTATATCATTTTAACTATGTATTACGTGGGCAAGTAATTATAAATGTTTCTGTTGGATTGGATAAGTATATGCAAGCAGTCCGTTGCTGATTCACTGCAATATTAAACTCTTTCATCTAAAAGGACACCTTTAGTAACATATGTGTATTCAACTTTCCTTTGTACCCTGTGATCACAAGGGGTATAATACCTTAGAAAAAACACACACCTTCTTCATAGTGTGTCATGGAAAGTGTTACGATATTGGCTTTCAATAACTGAAAATTATGGCACTCCACGACATATATTACCTGCAAATGGAATATAACATGTCTACCCAGCAAGATATGGGGGTATTTGGGGAGAGTAGCAGAATTACAAGAAAGACAACTCACTCATAGGAATCTAGGAGAGGTCTTGACAAAATTTATAGGCAATCTAGGTAGGAATAGAGTCAGCTCGGCTACATAGAGTGTGGTATTACGTGCAAGTTTATTTCTTCTAAACTTCCCTTCATTTTCAGAAGCAACTTTCAGAAACAAACTAATAGAAATTTCCTTGCAAAATGCTGTATTCTGAGAGGTGTTGAATATGCCAAAAGCAGACAATACAGTTTCATTTTGTTTTGCAAGTATCAATTGTAGAAAAGTGTAACAGAATCTTTCCAGCTCTCTGTTGTTGGAGAAGATTGGGAAAATAAAAATTGGTTTTACTTTGCTCTGTACAAGCCAGCAACTAGAGTGCTTTCAATATTCTAGAAGATAGCCTCAAGATTCTTGTAAATTGTATCTGACTTTCTTTTAGAGACACAGAGAATAAGGATTGTTGAAGAGCAACAGAATCATAAGAGAATGACATTCTCGCTATACAGTAGTACCTGTTCATTTTTTTCCTTCCACTTTCCATCCTAAAAGGACTACTGTATAAACTGAATGGCTTTATGTCTGCTCCCTGATACTGGAAAAATAGCCAAGTGATTGAAAGAAATTATTGTCTTTTTTTTGTGGTTAAGAAAAGAGACAATAAAGTAATCTCTGTATTTAGAGAATATTTTTGAAGTTATGAGATAAAAAGTTATGAGATAAAAGTTATGAGATAAAAACAATTTATATAAACATATGCTTTGATTTTTCTCTTTGTGACGCTCAAGTCTTTAAGATTTTCTACTGTGGGAAGGTAGAGTAAGTTCAAGGAAAAACAGAGATAACTAGCAATCAAAACTAAGCTCACTTAAATTTTTACCCCTTTCCCTCTTCCCGTTCAGCAGTTGTTTTAGATCTTCTGTTCTTCAGGGTTTGGGCACTTTTTTTTTCTTTGACATTATTGCAGAAATTACATATACAAATGTTTTTGGAATGTACAAATTTTATATTGCTCTAGCAATTATGCCATATTGCAGAGCAGTTATGCTAATGCTGTATTACTTTTGCATGCAAATAGCTGCAACAAGAGCACAGAAACACAACTGCTTAAAATGTAGATATCCAGTGCTAGTTTTCCACTGTATTTGGGGTCCGCAACTCTCCATGTAAATGATCTAGATTCTCTTACCTTCACCTACCTTTGTTTCACATGTATATGTGGCTGCAGTATCTTGGTTTGTGGGTTTCTATGATGTTTTTCTATAAGCTCAGGAGGATTTAAAGAAGCTGGAGAAAGCAATATATTCTATAAGTATAATATCTTTATTTTTGCTGTAAATTTTACAAAACCTCTGAAAAATCCACCATTTCTGTAAAACACATAAAACCGAGAGGTTCATCTCCTGCACATTCAGTGCAAAGAAGAAGCTAAATAGGTAATATCTTGAAGACGTATTTTACCTAGAATGAAAAAAAATCCAAAATAATTAATCTGAGTTTATGAAGTCAAAACATAACAGACTACAAAAGACATATGAATAGAATAAACTAGTCATTTTGTTACAATATAGTGGGTGGTATTATTATAGTGTTAGTATATTTTGATTTATCATATTATATGAATGTGACTTTGATGCTAGAATAACAAGTTTCATACATTTTCCTCAGATTGCAGGCATTCACCATTCTTCTTGTGGATTCATTTTTTCCAAGGCAGTAAAAGCTCTTCAATTTTTACTTAAAACATGAGACAAGCTTAAAAACAAGCCTGGAAAACAAAACATAACAGCAAACATAACTGGCAAACGCCTTATACCACTCTGTTATTTTAGTTGTTGTTTAGGGTTTATTCAAGGTAAACCTTTGTTCAAGGTAAATGCAGGAGTCAATTAACTACCTTCACAGTGCTCTGTGCTCACAGCTGCTTTTCAAAGTAGAGTGTTTGGAAATTTAGGTTTAGCATTTTTTGTGTGATTTGGTGTGATTTTCTATTGCCTTTGGCATTGCCTTCTGTCATTAATCAAACATGGTTACATACAATTATATACATATATACATACAGATCCATAATAGAATAGTAGTTTATTTAGAATAATTATGTTTAAGAAAACAGATAGCATCTCAGCACCCCCTTTAAACACTGGTATGTTACAGCACTTGACAATAGGATGAATAAGTGGGTATGAACAATGTATTTCTTACGTAATTAATTAGTTAATTACATTTCACAATTTGTTTAAGAATGCCTCATAAAGTAATCTGAAATGGAGGACTCCCCATCACTGGCTAGTGACCTAACTAACAGAAGTCAGAGTCACCATTTGTTTATGGGGCCCAGATGAATTATCTTATAAAAATAAAACATCTCCAACAAGGTCATACCTTTCTCCACTAGCAGGTGTTGGACTGGTGGCTAAGGCATTGCTAGAGGACGTGTGAGCCACTATTTCAAATCTTCTCTGGCAAAGGAGAGAAGCAAACTGCATTCAGGGTGACTGCCCATGTACTGTTAGATGAAACAGTGCCAGCATCAGCCTCCTCCTTTGGCTGTCCTTTGACAGGAATAACTAATCCTTTTATGTTTTTCAAGAGATGCCTTACCCTGGGTGATGATTCAGTGCTGTGACTCTCAAGTGAAGGGCAACCAGAGGAAAGTATCTAATTGTTCCTGAAAGGCAGAAGGCTTAAAAGCCCTGTCAGGGATGCTTTTAGTTGCTTCGGATAGTTATTCTTCCACACGATAGCTTTTGAAGTTGTTCTGATCCTGCCTCTCCGTGGTTTGTGTAATTGAGTTGCTTTTGCTTGCACAGTGTCTGAAATCGTTTCATTTGGGAATATGAAATGAGCAAATTTATGAGATTAATTTATTCATATACTTTCTCCATTCATAAATGTTGATAATTCCTGTGCTGTTATCTAAAATGGATTAACAGTTATGGCTTGCATAGCTTCAAGGTTTGCAGCATATCGTGACTTTGATCTCTGAAAACTCCATTTGTGAATTGCAGAATTTACTTTTTCATCTGGCTTTGGCTGTCCTTTTTGACTTTATCATCCTAAACTATGATCCACAGAGTATTTCTGTAATGATTTAATTCTGCCAGGTACCTGCAAGATGGCTGTATTCTCATTTACATTTACACTTACTCTTAATTGCAACTGCTGATCTTTCATTTCTGAGGTGATACCACTTTGCTGATACCTGTAGAGCCATACCAGCATAAACTGGAATAAAGCAGTGTTGAGAAATGTCTATTACTGCACATCAGGCAAAGGATTAGTTTTATGCCTGTTCTGTGCTTTCCCAATCATGGGTCATCTTCACTAAATATTTGGTTTGTAGGCTACTCAAATCTGTTTTGCCCTATTAGGGTTCCTAAAGATAGTTACAGCAATATCCAGTGAAAAAGAAGAAAACCAGCATTGCAATCACATTCCCTTCCCTGCTCTTGCTCCTCAGCAGCAGATTAAGAAAAGAGGAGTCCTGCTGTTGAATCCCTAAAGTGACTCCCCAACACAGAAGGTTTCCATCCATTTCGCTGTGGGGCTGGGGCTGCTCTGTGTGAGTGGCATTGAAGGAATGACAGCCCAGCTCAGGATAAGCTGATTTTCTTTTGTTATATTCAGCTTAACACTCATAAAAGTACATTCCTTAATGAAAAATATTTAAAAATAATTTGAATAGTATTTTTTTAATTATCAATTAGATGAATAAAATTTTGAGAAAGTAATCCTTGATTTTAGTGCAAATCAGCTAAGTTTAGTGGTTCTTATAACATCTTTAGTTGAGAGAAGGTCCTGTATATGTATAGTTAAACTTTATGTGTTATCTAATAAGGATTCCATCAGGAACATAAGCAAATAATACCTCTGACTATATCAGAAGTCTGTATTTTTTGAAAGAGTTTTCAAATGAAAACTCTAAGATTGAAATGCTTAGCATGTGAGTGTCATTTGGTAATTCATTATATTTTCTGTGAGGCAGCTCTATGTATGTCTTGGATAATGTGACTGTTGGTAGCTCAGAATACTTCCGTGATTTGAGGTAGATACATTGCTTTATGGACATCTAAAGATTTTCACAGCCTGAAAGTTGAAATGAAATGAAACAATTAATATGTAGATTCCTCATATACTGCATACTATTGTCATCTTCAGTTAATTCAGTATCCTTGGAACGGACACATTTGTATGTATTTAGTACAGATTCTAAAGGAAAAGCTTGAGAGGCAGAAAAATACACCGCAGAAATAAGTAAAAGGCATTGCTTAACCAGAAGGAGCTAGTCAGGTGTCTTACTTGTGAACTTTCAGACGTTGCAACACTTGCATCAATTCAAAGCTATAGATGGGTTTTTTAAAAAAAAAATGCTGTTTTTCTGCATGAAGAAGTCCACATGAATATACTTTCAATTTTAATTATCTAAAAATCTCAATTGCATTTTTTTTGTTTTACTTTAGAAAGCTTTTAAAACACTCCCAAGAGCCAAACTGAACCAAATACTCAGTTCTGGCAAATCAGTATGTCTGTGCTTAATAGACACATCTCACATGCGGAGAGTATCTCTGGTCTGATGCTTCTTCTTTTGAAAGTCACTCTGTCTTCTCACAGAATCTGTCAAAGCAATGGAGAAAATATTTCCATTCTTTGACCTCTAAATCTCCAGTAAAGTAGAGGGTGTGTATTCTTAAGAACTAACTATGAGTGACTTGAATTCCATAGGAGAAGCTCTTGAGTCATCCTTGCCATCCTTAGGTTACCCACTGCAAGAGGGATTTTTAGCTGCCTTTGCCATGCATTTTGTGCTCTCAGACTTTGAAAAGATAACTTGCATATTCAGGAAAGCAGAGAAGGTTGCAAAGTAAGAAAATGGTAACTTTTTTCAAAGAACAGAAAAACTTGTCTATGAAAGAAATGGAAGTTGTAATAATGTGACACTTTGAAAACTGATTAGTACACATTGATCTCAAGTCGGTAGCTTTGCTCATATTTATATGTAGGTACCGTAAGTAATGAAAACATTTCACACTGCATCCTTGCTGCTAAGATGGGGATGTATTTCAGCATTTGTATTTGTTTTCTATCTTATGCATTTCATGAATTAAGTCTAAAATGGATTAGAAATGAGAAACTCTAAAACTTTATGCTAGGTTTTGACAACAGCTTTCCCCTCTCGCTTTAGGTAAAGCACTTGTGTTTCCTCCATGTATCACCTGGGGAGTATAACTCTTAGAAGCCTCACCAGCTTGTTGTCAGGATTAATTATAATGTTTGCAAAGTGCTTTGAAGATAAAAGTGCTAGGGAAGTGCTAAGCAGTATTTTTATTCCAGTGGAGTCAAGGTAATGTCAAAAAGAATGTCAGCTTCAAAGATGTTGCTGTCAGACCTGGAGTGCGCACAGGATAGGTGAAGTTTACTTAATTTTGTCTATGCATACTGAAATTATCTCGGTCAATATAGATCTTTTTTTTCCATTTATTGAGACCAAGTGATACTGAGATGCTTGTGTTTTGTATAGGTTTTGATACAATAATCACCTCTAGGTTTTACAATTATTACAGAATTGTTGAATTTCCAAAATCTGCTAGCTAGAGCCAGTGTTAAATAGTACCCAAGTCAGATATGCTTGAGAGACAGCAACTGCTGTGTAAGTGTTAAAAAAAACTTATTTGGAGGGAGAAAAAGAAAGGAAAAGAAAGGAAAGGAAAAGAAAAGAAAGGATAAGGAGACTCTCCTAGCAGAAGCTACTCTAACTGGTTTTTGAAGAAAAGTACAGGAGAGGAAAGAAGTGAAAAGCAGCCGAGGAAAATTACAATAGATCTAAACAAGTTCTAGATCCATACTGTGTAAAGGCATTTAAACAACAACCAAGTCAGCGAGTGCTAGGGTTCATGCCTTGGATAGAAACCACTGTAATATGATTCAGTATTCTTATCTGTACCCTCCACAAATTCTAAAGATACGTCTTTCAGTGTGACTTCATTTAGAGGGTTCAGTTCGGTTCCACTAGAGGTTTGTGTTTCATTTGGATTTATTTGCTTTAAAATTGATATACATTATTTCTTTTTAAAAAAAAAAAAAAAAATTATCACATTGAAACTTGCTCAGAACAGAGAAAATGTGATTGAGGTTTAGGCAATTTCCACTATGGGAATACATCCCCACAAGCTTGAGCTTCCACATCCTTCTTCCCTATCATCATTTTGTTCAATGGCAAATTGGAAAGCAGCTCTCAAACCTTGGTCCTCAAAGTCTCGACTCGATGGAGGAAAGGCATGAAATGAAGGAATGAAATGAAATATTTTCATGAATGGAAACAGGTGCTATATGCTTGCCATATCAGTTACTGCAGGAACAAGACCACTGGTTTTGCTGTGCACTTTACTGTTAGATTCAGGGACACAAGTGTTTTCATCAAAGGTCTATTTAAGTGACCAGAATTATTTCAAACAAGTAGTAGAGTAATATAAAAGATTAGGAAAAACAAACAAACCTGTTATCATCAATGGGAACTAGAGACCACAAAGAAATGCTCAGTTTTATAAGAAACTTGAATATCAGAAAGGCAGTAAGTAAATTTTCTAGTTCATTAAGTGCTGGCAACCTGCAGGCAGTTCAAGTTCAGTTACAGTGAAATAGCCACCTGCATGACCCATGAAGTGGCCAAGCATCCACAGTGGTTCTTGAGCATTCTTAGGCCATGACTGTAGGGGGAAGGAAGGCAAATTGCTCCTAAGGCTGGTCTTACTTGGAGAAACCAGCCAAACACCCAGCCTTAAGGCTCAGATAGTCATGGAGAAATGAGGCCTGTTTTTCATGAGCAGAAAATGACAACTCCCAGAGTTGTTCATGTACTTGGGATTCAAGGCTACATGTGCACATACAGGGCCCCTGGGAGTGTCTTTAAAATTATGTCCAGCTGTGTAGCTCCTGGGATTGGGAATCTGTGCACTCTAACCATGGATTTAGCTTTGTCCTAAAGAGCAGCCAATAGACACCTGCAAGATTGAAATCCAGATCTAGTCTGTAAGTTGAGCAGGAACAGGTCCCTCAGCCATTAAAGTTGATTGATCAGTAGCCTAATGGAATTCATAGACTGTTATTGGAGAAAGTGCATACTGTTATAGTTAAATCTTGTCACTTCATTATCATATACATGAGCATGAAAAGTGCTCAAAATGAAATGCATTTAGCATTATGATATGAAGGAAAGTCTGAATACAAGTCTTACTAATCTTAAATTCTGCTTGGAGCTTTTCTGTAACACGAAGTATTTTTACTTTAGTTTTGGTATCAGAGACTCAGAACAGCTTTTGTCTTCTGAAAACTGCTGTCTTGTATTTAGTGAAGACAAATCATAATTATTCCAGTGAATTCTCATAGAGTGTTCTCTTGTGTAGTTTGTATCTAACTTACGGGTTTTTTTGCAGTGAGGGTATCCCTTGTCTCAGCTTCCCTCATCTAACATCCATAACCGTTATTTCCTTGGTTGGGAAAGGTTTATCACTTATCAAGGATAAGCAGTTATCAGTAAATTATCAATCAAGGATTTTCAGGTAGCACAGTCACTAAAGTTAAGGTAGTAAGGGCTGTTAGTTGTCAAGTTACCAAGTTGCCTTTCAGTTCCAACCAATAATACTTGCTGGATCTCTTTTCATGCTGCCCAAAGAAAACCCTTTCTCTACCTCATGGCAGCAGCAACTGGACTCAAGTAGATGTGTTTATGCTTTTGCATGCATTATGCTCATACCTTCCATTTTATTGCATACTGGGTTCTTAGGTTAGAACTGGTCTTAAAGTGCAATAAATGAGCTTTGAGAGTTACCAGGCTCCTGCATTAGGCATGTGGGTCTGTACTCTGCCTTAAGCACCCTGAGCTCTAAGCAGTCTGCTGTTGATACTCAGCCTTCATAAATACACTTTGAATCGTTATATACAGCAACATTTACTTTTTAATTAAAAACTTGTTTTTAAAAATTATTTCATCACCCCCTTTTAACACTTCTGCTTTCCTTTACCATCCTGCTATCAGCTTTCTTTCTTCGTTCTTCTATAAACTGTCAAATTTCCCTGCTTTCAGCATCCATTTTCTTTCCTTCTCTCCGCCTCCTCCCCGACATTTAAGACTTACTAATCTTTGGATCCCTCTGAGCCCTCTCAACTCACAATATAGTTAATGGTGGAGAGGGTTCTCAGCTCTCTAAAAACACACTCAGGTTCTCTAAAGCCTGTATTATCGCTGTGTGTAAGCTCTTGGACCAACAGGAAAAAAATGTTTCTGAGTTAACCCCCTGATATACATATGGCTCTGGTTATAAACTTAGCATTGTGTTAGACTTTCATTTGCCTATCTCAGATGGAGTCCTGTCTTCATGTACTTCACACTTTTAGAATTTTTCTGCCCTCTATAGCCCATAGACTGTGCAGTTAGTTATAATGGAGCTATTTCCTGACATGCCTGCATGACTCTGCAAGCAGACCTCAGGGTTTTTGGTTATGTTACACGCAGGTGGGAGTATCCTTTTCCAGTGTGTCACACCATCCAGAAGATGCATGAATATTTTTGCTCTTTTCTTCCAGGAATATGGGGCAGTTACGTTTGTAGTGTCATAAAAGGCAATGTTAAGTGATGAAGTCCTCAGTGCAGACACTGAAGAAATACATGCAGAAATTTTGTCTTGGATACAAATCTGTTCTTGCTTACACCTTAATTTTGCCTTGAGAGTTTCCCTGCAAGCCAAGCCCCCCTCATTTCTAGCAGAGAGAAGCAGAAGCCCCTGCTCTCAGCACGATCTTGGCTGGGGGCGTTTTCTGCAGCGGTCACCAGTGGTTCTTGTCCGTGCTCCGAACAAACACCAGCTGTGCTCGCATGTGCTCCGACCCAGCTGGCAGGAGGCCTGCTCCAAATGGGAGGCCGTGTAGCTGCGTTAGCACTGCGCGAGCCTGGCAGGCCTCTTGCACAGCGGGGCTCAGCAGCTCCAACACAGTGCCAGCCTAATTACACCTGGGCAGCCTCTGCCCTGCTGCTGGCTCTTCTCCAGCAGGTCCCAGCGCAACAGCCTGCAAAATACTGTGTGGATGCACTCCGTGTTTCCTTGCACAGCAGTCTGCATCCGCTGGCCAAAACCCTGAGCCTCTTCAAGAGTGGCCTGCAAATATCGTTTCCTTTCGCTTGGGGACTCTAGCCAGGCAAACAGAGATGGCTCTTCAAAAGCCTGGAGCCCAATAGAGAATATTTTTTAATAAATAACCCCTGTTGTTTCTTTAAGAAGTGTCATTAGCTTTCTTGTTTGGTGCAGTAACAACCATTTTCATCTAGTTATTTGATTTCCAGTGAGGAAATGTAGCCTTAGTATATATGACTTTAAAAATGTGTATTAAAAGTAAAACAAACCCTGAACGGTATTTAAACTCCTTTGCCTTCCACAGATATATTTTAAAATGATTATTTAAGTAATGCAGAGCACATTATGTCATTCTGCATTTTACTGGTATTACATTTCTTAATTAACTTTTGAGTCCCGAATTATCTCTTAA
This sequence comes from Eudromia elegans, assembly GCA_003342815.1. Lineage (NCBI taxonomy): Eukaryota > Metazoa > Chordata > Aves > Tinamiformes > Tinamidae > Eudromia > Eudromia elegans. Next base: position 105,832 of record PTEX01000222.1, on the reverse strand, counting down.
CAACAATTTTCACGTTTTGTGTGTTTTATTGTAACTATAATATTTATTATTGGGGTATTAAAAGAAGGCAAGAGACTTAACTAATAGCTGCTTTAAGGGGATCTTTTAACTTCAGTATTCTAAAATTGTTCATTAAAAAGTATCTTCAGAACTTGAACAGTAATTTACTTTGAAAACTCCAGTGCACACTGAGGGAGCTCATAATTCTAAATATTTCTTTCAGCATTTCAAACAGCATATTTTACTATACCGATGAAGTAGCCACAAGGTGATTTTTACATTTCAGCAGTGAAGATCTTACCATAATATTCAAAAGGCACATACTGTGCTGCCATCTGCTTATTTTTTTTCTTATTAAACTAAATGAGACACTAAACTTATTTTTAAAAGTATTTAAAATATTTGTCAACATTGAGTGTCTATTCATGCTAGCTATGGACTTATTTTAAATTTAAGAAAATATTTTTTCACAAAAAATGTTTTTGATAATTGATTTTATACCCATGTTATAGCATGAAAAACAAGGCTACTGTGTTGGTTTTGGTTTAATTGGTTTTGATTTTACAGTATTGCTTTTGTTTTTAAAGATGATTTATATACCAGAAAAAAAGACATATTCAAAATTAAAAAAAAAAGAAAAGAAAAAGTGTAGCAAAGAATAAATTAAGATCATAACAGAGGGAGGATAAAAAAAGATAAAACTTGCACAGCCTAGGATAGAATAGCACCTGCATTCATCATGAGACTTCTGCTAGTCAAAAAGGAAGATGTGAATATTTATGAATATGTGATCACAGAAAAAAAGACCTACAAACCTAACTGGTTTCAAATCACATCTGTGGGAATCAGTACATCAAAACTTCTCCAATAAACTGGCATTTACTTTTCAAATCTTCCAGCAACATCAGAGAATTTTCTTAAGGAGACCTGTTCTTTTCATTTACCGTTTAATGAATTCCTCTAAAAATATTTCCTTTTCTTCTCCCTCACCCTCCAAATGGGTGACTATACAAAGTTATTTTAAACCTGATAAGGAGTCGTATGATTGACTGTCTTGTCAGATCCTTGAACAAGAAATAGCTCGCTTTTATTTGATTGCTAGTGATTCACCATCATAAAGTATTCACCCTAACTCGCCCAAAAGTTGATATTCTGAAGTTACTGGAAGTTATACTTGGGAGTCATTATATAGAATTCAGACTTTTGGAGATATTGTTGTTTTTGTTTTACTTTTTATAGAGATATACACATTAAAAAAAAGATAAGCCACATATCTGGCTGCTCTTCAAAGTGAGACCAGGACTATCCTTTTCTGCAAGATGTTTGTTTTGACATATATCCCAAAAATCCATAGTAGTAAAGTAAGCACACTTTATTGATAACAAACATAAAACATTGATAGGTTAACTTCAAATTAACCACCTTGTTTACATGTAGACAAACAAAATACAACTTCTAATCTCTTAAACAGAGAAACACAGAGAAATGGACAATTATGCTAATGACATCAAAAGGACTTCAGGATGGTTGGTTCTTCTTATTGAGAATACATTGTTTCAGGTTCACTTGCAGCTCAAATAGTTACCCATACACTGCAGTTTGCGTCTACTGCTATTTAAGATGCCCCAGAACATCTGATAAGACTTACGGGAGACCACATGGAAGACCATGTGGAAGAAGGAGGCAAACCCTGGGGCACTGAGTGCCAGCGCATGGGCATCTGAACCATGTCATTGATGGCCAAATGCTGGATAAATTCTTGCTGTTAGGAAGCCTGGGCAAAGATAATGATAAGAGATGATTGTAAGGAACTGACTAAATCTCTCATTTTCCTCTGCCTTCTTGACCTCTATTTAAAATAAACAGTTTCGGGAGGAGGAATGGGGGTATCAAAAACATCCAGTTTAGCCAAATTTCACCCTAGTTTTCCAATGGATTTAAAAGCATCTTTTATCTCCTTTTGCATAATGGAAGCTAGGAGTATAATAGCCTCTGTTTTCCACCAGTGATAGCCTTTCAGGCAGCTAAAACTCTCGCTTCAGCTCTTTATTGATTTCCACTTCTGAACTTAGAATCACAAGCTGTCATTACAAATTACCATAGCTCAAACAGGTTCTTGGATTCTAGTCATCAGTCTATCCTAAAATTATTCTCTGGTGATTTATGTGATTGAAAAAGTGATGCGACGTCCTTCATCACTGTCTTAATAAAGAAACTGGATTTTATGTCCAAATATATTTGTGTTTTCCCAATCACAAGTAGCAGAAATTGGTCTATAGCTACGAATTAATAGTGGAGATGGGACATTTTTAAAGACAGGAGATAGAGACTGTTTCTTTCTGTTTCTTCCCTTGCTCAGTTTAGCAGATGGACAGCTTCTTTCTTCCCTCTCGGTTAATTGGCTTCAGCTTTTCTTTTGCAGTCTGGGCTTTCGTGTGTAAGTTCAGTCAAAGTACAAGGGATAAGCTTGGCTCTTCACATAATTAGGAAGCTTATTTTGAACCCTTCATTCTCAACATTTTTAATATTCATTTCTGTGTTTCATTTGTTAATTTTTAAGTGAAAGGGAAATTTGGCAAACATGTGAAGGAATACTGACCTTTTTTACTTGCTTTTTTCTGACCTTTTGGACCTTGGATAGTTTGTTAGCTATAGGCATGGCTTCCCACCTTCCCCGCATCTCCAACTGCAGAGGATTTCATGAGTTCTGTTGTCCAAGGCATCCTCTTAGATATTATTTTGGGTGAGAAAAATTCTTTCCAGTTTCTTAGCTTTGATGGACCGATCTATGAAGGACCTGACACTTGGAAAGCTATCTAAAAGGGGAGACATTAGTCCTCTTTAGGCACCTTCAAAGGCTTCAAACTTAATGTGAAAACTTTGAGGGAAGAAGGTAATGCATCTGAATAAACTATTGAAGATAGATAAAATATTTCTGCATTTACCTGAACATTTGTGTGCCATGTATCTAGCATTCTTCCTCTTTGTTTCCTACATAAATGCTACCTACAAAGATAAACTTTTAACTCTGGCACTTTTTTCCCAAGTAGCACTTTTATAAGCCTTTGAATGTATGTGCAGGAAATGTAAGAAAGGACTCGGTGATCATTTAGGGTGACCTTATGCATGGAGAGTGTTTCTATATGCTAAAGTATCACCTCTCCATAAGAAAGGTTTTATGGCACCTCTGTGTACCTTCATCCAGTATTTTTGTGTCTTATAGTTAAAAAGTGTAGTTAGTTTAAAAGTTAAGCTGGCTTTCTTTTCTACATTCAGTGGAAGAAGGTACTGTTTTCAATATTAATTAAATGTAATCAGTAACTTTGAATATTTCTACTGACAGAAAAGAGGAAATAGAGATGATGGACTGTTCGGTGATGTGTTCATTGTACACTGAATGGTGTTCTATATCATTTGATAAAGAACAAGGAATCCAAAAGCATCTCCAAAAGCTCAAAATAAGAAATAAAAAGACATTATGATGATCTTTTCAGCATAGTAGCTATCGTTTCATGAATTATAGAATCAAGGGATCACAGGATAGCTGAGGTTGGAAGGGATTTTTGAAGACTGTCTAGTCTAGGCCCCTCCAGCTCTGAGCCTGAAGTTGTCTGCAACCTCAGAATTAAAAGTTGCAATCTTGAAACAGTTTGTCATTCATTTAGTATAGAAAAGTTACTGTTCAATATTTAAGGAGGTTGATTGGTTGGTTCACATTGGCTTTTATTCTCTAAGAAAATATTTAGTTAATGTAATATTATCGTTGCCAGATATCTTGTTCCCTTGCAGATTATCAGTTTAAGCCTCTGAAAAACAGTAAGTGTGAGGTTAAGGCAGAGGGCAATAAGCCTTTAATCTGTTGCTAGAGGAGGCAGAAACTGATCTCCAGAGTTATATGCATGCAGTTGGATCCATTCCCTATGTCATACTATTTATATTGACTACAGTGGACCTAGTTGGAATGATTTAGCTGAGTAGAGACTGAAAATAGATGATCCCAGCATTAATTGAATGAATTTTGGCATATCTGTTGTGACATAAAGAATTACAATGTCTTTTGCCCTTTCAGTGTCTGAAAGCATCCCTATTTATGTATTGATCAAAAAATGAAGAAATGTACTTATTGTTTAGCTATCCCTCACTTCAGTGGTTATGAATGGGAGAAGGGGAAACAGGAAGTTCCTTACTGCAGAGTTGATGAAGTGGGATATAAATTGGTTTATTGCTGGATAAACCATTGTAGCAAAATTGTTGTTATTATTATTATTATTTTTATGCTCTGACCTGGACATCTACTTTTTTCCACCCTTACAGGCTGGACAGTGAGCTAAAGAGGCCGTTGTCCTGACCGAGTGCATTTGGCCTTATTAGACATGTGGATTTTTAAGAATAGCTGATCTTTTAAAAGTAACGGCTTCTCAATTCCACCTCAACAAGCATTTTGTCATAACATTGTTTGCACTCTACTGGAATGCACAGGAAATAAATTGCTTCACTGCTGTCTCCCACCTGGAATCCTCATAAATAAAAGATATACATGGTAGCAAGCACTTTTGAAATCCTAGTGACTGCTGCTAAAATAAGAGGTAGCCTGCAATCAAGAAGATATTTTTAGTTAAAAGAACTGCTGCACAAAGTGCAGCGTTCAGCACTGTGGTGGCAGAAGCAAGTCCTTACTGGTTCTGCCCTGCTCAACTCCCTGACAGTGCTGTTCCGTCAGACACTGGCACGTGGGATTCAGAGCCCTTGGGCTGGCCTGAGCAGGTCTCCTCCATGCCTAGATCGAAAAGTCTTTGAGTCCTTCTGCAATTTCTTTGTCCTAGGAGTTCTCTTACAGGCTGTGCAGTTCTGCAGAAGGAAGATACACATATCCTGCTGTATTTTTTTCTGTTATTTATTGCCTTATGTTTTCATTGATACTTCCCTCATCATCCTCTGGGCGCAACCATCTCAGTCTTTTAAAACATCTGTTAAATTAACATGCTTTTAGAGCACAAGATGCTTCTTTAGCTCCTTTTCAGGTTCTTTCAAACTGTGCACATCTGCAGGTTGTGTAGAAGCTGCTTTGAGAACCTCACCAATTGAAGTTTCTGAATACTGAACAGTCTGATGCTTGTGATTCCATAGACATGAAATTAAGATCTGAGCCTGAAAACAGAAGTGGCCTCACTTTCTTTCAACTTCAGAGAGATTAGAGATTCAAGCTTTAGGATAATTTTGCTTTTACAAAAGACGTGTATGTAGAGGCTGTTCATAATGGCATCCTTTCAAAATAGTCTAGTTAATTCATTGGGTCTCTCAGAAAATAGCTGTGCCTTTCTTAAGTCAAACATGGCTTTTAATTAATGTCTGCTTCTCTGCAATGTTCGTTGCTGGCTTTGTAACTTTTCACGTCTGAGCTAGCTGAAAAATATCTATGTGCTTTGACAAAAGAAAAGTAAGTCTGTGGTGTGAAAGCCAGTGAACAGAAAAAAACATAGAAAAATTATAAAACTGTAACAAAAACAGTGGTACTGAGTTTTTGTCATCCTCATGCTATTGAAGAGGTGAGAAATAGTCCTTTCCACTCCATCAGTTGTTGCTCTTGTGCTGGTTGACTATTATGTTCTGTCTTCTGAGAATTTTCCTTAGGGTCTCGAGGAGTTCTTAGTGCCGCCGCTGAGCTTCTGAAGGAGTCTGTGCTAGCCTCGGGACCATAACCACAACGTGCCCCTGTTTGCTCGGTTGTCTGCAGCACAGGAGTTGCTGAGTTTTTTTGTTGATCACTCTGTCAGCCTTTGTAGAGAATACCCACAGATGTTGTACTCAGTACACTTTAAGTACCCAACAGTTTTATTTGAACATAGTGCTTTCCCGTTTTACTTGGTTGGCCAGAGAATTGTGATGGCTGCTTTTAGCTCTGCTTTGCTGTCAGTAGCTATTCTGTGTTCTGCAGTTTAGTTCACTGAAGGAAAACATTTTTTTTTTCTGTTATGGCATTATGGTGTTACGACATGTTTGGGTGGTGTGGGAAGTGAAGAAGCAGATAATTTTATTAAGTGTGCTAGAGGGCGGTTGTGCTGCACTGCTGTAGTTTATAGCCTCAAGGATGTTTCTTGGACATTTCAGGCAATGGCAGTCCTGAGTATCTTTGGTCTCACCTGAGTTATGTTTCCTATGCTGTGCTTCCTTGCTCATCTGTGTAATAAAAACACTGTCCTTTGGAAGACGATATTTAGAACCCCCAAAATGCAGTTTATTCGAGCAGATGACCTTTGAACGGAAAAGGTGGAAGAGAAACCAGAGGCTTCCAAATGCATGTGGTTACCAGCAGTTCACTTGTGGAGTAGAGGAGGGAACTTCAGATAAATCCATCCAAACTCAGAATACAAAGACCCCTTCTAAGCATAGTGGGTTCTGGATGCTACAAAAACAGTTCAGGATGGAGAGATGAGGAATGCAGCATAGGTCAGGGCATGAGTAGCATGGCACAGATGAAAGCCTCTGAGGGCTTTTCACTTTTATTAACTTACCCAGAAGAACACAACAAATAGGCAGCTCAAAATAATACCTGGTGTACTGTATGGGAAAGATCTCTGTCCTTACTCCAGTGAGTGTGTGCATGAGCAGAAAATTCAGTTAAAAAGCGGTTAGAGATGTGCGAGATGGGTCCATCTTCTGTCTGTGCTCACTTATTTGTTTGTGGAAAAACAGTAGATTCCATTAGGTGAAGCTTTTAACTGCACACGAGTTGCCACACTGCAGTGCAGCCATTTGTTGCCATAGGGGAGGGCTTTGCCTCTTTATTACTTGCTCTGATGTGAGCAGCAGTCCATGGAAAGGACTAGAGTGAACCATATAACATCATTACTATTAATGGGCTCAGAAAGCACACTCCATGAAAATACACTAGTTCAGCTTAAAAAAAAAAAAAAAAAGGAAAGAAAAGAAAAGAACTTTTACCATACCGCATTCAAATGATGAATGAAAATGCCGAACCATTTCTACAAGACAGATGAACACTCCAAGCTGAGGAATGCTGTTCAGGCAGACCGCATCAGTGAAACGTATGCTTATGAGAGGTGACTACAGTGGCTTTCTATATCAGTATTAATGACGCTGAAAATGCGTTCCTGAATATACACATCTGCTTACAGATACAGATGGATGCGAAGGTGTGTCATGCTCTGTGACTTTTTTCTTTAACTAATAGATTAGTGCAAATGGATGCCATATTTCAGCTTCATAACTTCACTAATGTAAATTGAAAAAGTTTGGTTATAGTTTGACAAATGTTCCTGTCTACATCAGATATCTGAACCATAGTAATTTTTATCTAGAGAGGCACCAAAGTACTTGAGAATAATTTGGGCAGCTGGTGAACTGTTACACACTCGCTCACAGAGTAAACTTTTACCCCTTTTCTTACTCCAGCAAATTTGACTAGAAATTTGTTAGCACAATCGTGAGACAAATAGGAGACCTTACTCTTGCAGAAAGATTTTATTTTCCTTTTATCTTCCTATTGTGTTGTAGCAGTATATCAGCAGACACACCTCTATGACATGATATTGAGCTGCGGAGATTATAGCGTATTACCACAAAGCATAGAGGAGTGCTGCTAACTGAGCACTTTGGTAATGAAGTGATTTATGGGAGCTTAGGATTCTTTCAGTAAATCAGTTCTGGAAAGCTTTTTGAATGGTAAAGCTTACTGACTTAGCAGCTGTAGAAGTACTAGGGAAAACTCACAAGTTGGGAAGCAAATTGAAGAAGTGCGGTAAAAAAAATCCCATTCTGTGTCTGGTTGGTGATCCCAGCCTTGACCTAAAAAGATTATTGCTGCTGAAAATACATGGTAATTCAGTCTGTATTTAAATTCTTTTCTAGTTCCTCACACTGCCTTTTATTGATTTGCTGCCCTGCAATTTGTAGAAATCAGTAGGGTCACCTGTATCATTTTAAAATAGTAATAGCCCTGCCCATTGGACTGCACAGGAAATACCTTGTCAGAATAGTTTAATGTTGTGGTTGTGAGTCCGAATATCAAAGAATCAAGAGCAGGCATAATTTTATGTCATATTATTTATTTGTTTTAAAAGATAGTTTTTGAAGACTATTATTAATGCAACAGAGATGTAGAAATGTGTTTAAAGCAAGCACCTGCTGCTATGCTGCACCCACTGCAATGTATGTAGCCTAAAGAACACTTAGTATATTCTACAAGTCTAATCAAATTACTACAGTCATTATTACTCTGATAAAATGATGCTAACACATAGTGTTACAGCTCATTCCCAGTAATGACTCAAAATTGATATGAAGAAGATTTCTTCCATCTATCCCTTTGTTCAGTCTCATGCTAGTCTTTTCAGAACATTCTTATGGGAGGCTGTCAGCATTTCACTGCTTACTGAGAGAAGGGGAGTGATAATGGAGAGTTTCTTGCTCCTCGGACTCGTTCCACATGGGTTTGCTTTGTATGTTTTCAGTCCATTGCTAACACAGCTTTTCTTTATGGTCCACAGGTTTAATGATGCAATGATTATTTGGTTTTGTTAGACCTTTACCATATGCAGGTTCATTTCTTTAAGAGTGAAACCATGGGGTTGCAAAAAGCTAAGCAAAGGCAAGTTAAGCAATGCTCCCTGCACCACTGAGCACCTTGTTGCTGCAGCTAAAACACCCTCAAGAGGAGAGAGGGCCTGGCAAGTCCCGAGACCTTGTACTCCACGCCCCTAGAAGTGCTAATACATCATTCCCTGGGTTGCAGGACTACAGTGCTAAAATGTAATACGCAGGAATATAACATCGTGCCATTCTGTGGTGGCACGATCAAAGAAAAGCTTCTGGTTTTAGACTAGGCACAATATTTTCTTGTGACTGGATTTGATTAACTCTTGGTAAATGCTTATTCATGGCGCAAATAATTTTAAAACGGAAAATATCTGTAACTGCATAAGCATTCATCAAAATAACAGTGGAAAAGCTTCTTCATGGACCTTCCTTTTCCCTACTTCATCTTTCTTCCTGGCAGGAGTAACAGAACTGGGGTGATCTCAACAAGATCTCCAGTTGTAAAAAGACAGAATTATAAAGTTAAAAAATTTAAGTAACAGAGAAAGGTCAAAGGTGGGATTGAGAAGATTGTGTTTGTGAGTTCAAAGCATAACAAGGCCTGTTTCTTTCTCACTCATCTCTCTTGAGAGTAAGATTCACCTACTTTCTAATAAAGAGAAAAAAAAAAAAGAAAATATGGAAAAAAAAAAGAAATAAAAAGAGTTAACCTAAGACATAAGTACTTAACATGTTGGCAGAGATTGGAAAAAAAAATCCAAATGACAACTTTGGGGACTAAGCCTTTAGTTATATGAATTGGCAATCCTATAAATGTCACATTAGTATTAAAACTTTGAAAACTAAGATAAAATATTTTAATACTGCTTTTATTAAATTGGCTTCTTGCTAGACATTAAAATTCTAGACTTTTTGAAGTTAGTGGAGTGGAGTAGAAAGGGAGATGATTCCAGTAGCCAAAAAGCTGCATCAAAAAGAATGATTTCCCTGGAAAAATAAAATCTTAAGTTATCTCAAGTTTTTAATTAAAAATTAAAACTGTTATCTTTTAATAAAATATAGTGGTGATTGCTTTCCATAATAACAAGATCAATGTTTCCTGGTCAAAATTGCTGAACTGTGAACAATTCCACAAGATGAACTAAGCACTTGAACACTTCTGTGTTTTTGATAAATCAGGAAGGTTAGGAAAAAGAAATACACTATTCAAATAATAGAAAAGATATTCAGAAGATTTACATAGAATGACATAAAAATACATTGCATTGGATACTGCTTAATGATGTTTTCATATACAATTAATACGAATAATTAATATAAATCCTAAAGTAATTAAAGCAATAAAGTAGATTCTTCTGTTCTTCTAGGTCTTGTCAGACTGGAATATCTATGTTGTGATTAAGATTTCCAGTTGACTGATAATGTTGTCTATATTGATAAAAAGGCAAGAAAATACATTCTATTTGTCTCTGATTTCACAAACTGTCTGAAATTGGTTGGACTAAATAATGACAGGCTCATGTTATGAACACAGTTGTTTAAGGATCATATCAACTTCAAACCATTATCATGAAATTGAAGAACATTCTGTGAAGGAAGTTTTTTTTTTTTCAATGATACGTATAAATTAGGAAGGGAGTTGCATGAAGAAATATCCAGAGTAAATGATGCTGGTTCTGTCCACCTCTTTAGCAAAATATGTTAGGCTCAAAGAAAAACACAAGATGATCCAGCTTCATGACAGATTGAGAGTAGTTCTTCCTAAATGGCAAGCAGAAAAAGCATATATTCTTCCAAATATAAAATTTCATTGTGAGTACATAGATGTAATTGCAGCAAATGATGGGATTTTTTTACAAGGACACTTCTTTGAAGTGTAATGTAGCAAAAAATTGCTTTGCTGAATGAAAGATGCTAAGTGCAATCTGAAGTGACTGTGGGTACATACAAAGAGTTGTTTGAGATATTTTATGAGGTCCAGGCATAAATAGTTCCAACAAATATTGGCTATTCCAAGAAGAACCTGATCTTCCCAGCAAGAGAGATGCAGAGGCTGTGAAGCCTGTTATATTCCCTATTGTGCAGGGAATATTTCCTATTCCCTGTGATATTCACTATTTGTCACACATCTGTGACAAACTAATTCTACTAAGCAAAAAATGTTACCCAGTCAGATATTTGAAATAGGTCCATTCTTGTAAAATAAATGCATGGGAGTTGCTGTAAAAAAGCACAGAATAAAAAGCACAGACTATATATCACACTATAAAAAAATGCCTATTGTGAAATTCTAGTGATTTACCAACAGATAATAGCTCACTATTTTCCAGGGATGCATTTCACTAAATCTCTTTGGTATGGCATTCAGATATTCTCTACTAACTGCTTACTGGGTATAAGCAAAAGAATGACCAAAGGCTAAATACAGTACTTGAAAATAACATAAAAAATTATGAATTTGAATGACAAACTTATGCAATTAAATATCTTAGTCTGCTGTGTCTGATTTTCCAGGCTTTATCGCAAAAAACAGATCATACATGCATGGACTTTAGGACTAAGATGAACCAGTATCAGTTGAATCTAAATCCAGTATTTGAGAACTTCTTTTATAGCATTCAGCAGAGTTCGGTCAGAACTTTAGAAATATATACATGTTCTAAGTAAAAATGCGAACTGATGGCAAAGCCACAATATTCCATTGCTTTTGTCTTTTTTTTTTCCTTCCTTGCAGTCATCTATACTCTGCTTAAAAATGTTTCTCATCCACTGTTGTTTTTATGCTATGACTGCAAAGATAAAGAGACTGTCTAAAATTCATTATCTCCTTCCTGTATCAGTATTTATAGACTGTGGTTGGTACTTTTACTAACTTTTCATCCCCTTGATAGAGTGTGTAGATTACTCCTTGTATCCCCCCACTCTATGCTAATGTAATTGGCAGGTAGAATATTATTGGTAAGACTCAGCCCCCAAACTCTTCTGCCTGAAAATTGTCAGAGCTTTAGTTCTTTAAGAATTAAGAATAAGCTCTTTGAATTCTTTATACTCTGATCCGCCAGGTTCTGTTGCTTTGCTTTTTCATGATGCACATACTCATCTTTTACCATTCTCTTCCACATAGTCAAGATGCTACTAAGAAGTGGTTTGAAAAGAATAGTAGTAGCAAATATTAGTATTATTAGTAAATATTTATTCTGCATTAGTAGAATAATATTTATTTGCATTCCCTTCCAGTTGTCCTCTCTTTTGATAAACTGACTCCAATAAAAACAAACAAACAAACCAAAAAAAAAATAGATGGAAGTTCTTAGGGATTGTGTGTAAATTGACCTTATTGAAGGGACTTTTACCTTTTCAACAAAAAAGTAGTTTGCCATTTTAAAGAGACTTTAATTTATTTTCTAGGACTGCAGCCTGCAGCTGCTTCATGATTAGTGTCAACATGAGATCTGTGTGTGGAAGAGCTTCAGGCCACAGTCTGAATTATATCTTAATTTCTCTTCTCAGTTCTCTTGTGTACTAAGTGTTTATATCATTTTTCTGCATGTCATGTTATCAGCCCCTGCCACTGCTCTGCATTCACAAAAAAAGTCAAACCTCGTTTCAGATTGTTTGTAAGTTTATTGGGCTGTTGGAGTATTATGCAATGATTTGTCTTAAATAATATGAGGCATGAAACCAACACTGAGTCCACTGGATATTCTGTTTTATTCCTGAACTTTGTCCTTTGTTACCTCTCCGTTCTACTACACATTTAGATATAGGCTGGAAAGCAGAATGAGACATCTCTTAAACCATATTATTTTTAATAGCGAAAAGAGAAACTATTAATACATTTGACAGATTTCTGTACCTCCAATTTAAAGGAGGATATAATAAATTGAGATGGATTTTCAGTTGTTAATGGAAAATTTATAGGCTAGTGATAATTTCTATCAGTGTGTTTCTCTGTTTTATCATGACTGCAGAGCTTTAATCTCATGGGTCTGTGTGTTAGGGAGTTGACAGCTGAAGAAATAAAATGGTACAGTTTGGTGTTATTATTGTTTATACTGATAAAATATTTAAGTTGCCTAAAGACAGTGTATAAAGAAACTGGAGGCTGTGAGCAAAACAAAGACAAAGATTATTAGCTTGTGGAAACTTCAAGTTTAAATTTGTTTTGCAAAGACTAAAATATTGCTCTCAGAAATTATGGTTGGATGCTATTAATTAATACTGTAGTATCTGAGAATGAAAGATAATATTATCCTTAAAAACATATCAATGTATTTTAAAAGTACCAAATAGATACACATAAATAAATATATTCTCTATGAGATGAATTCTGCCATCCTAAGCCAAAGAAGTGATCTTGGAAACACTTCTGGAGCTACTAACAGTATGATAAAGTTAGCTGGATTCATAGTCTTAATCTTTGCATATTGGGTTTTTAAATGGAGGTGACCATGTCTGTAAAAAGGCCCTTGATATGGGCATAATTTGTGGCTGAAAATGTCTATTGCTTCCCCTGGATGTGTCTCCATTTGTTGTAAAAAACACGCATGATTAGTTTTGTGAGACTTGCTGTTTTGGTGCTTAATTTTTAGAGATAGAGATATGTAGGAATTGGTTTTGTATACAAAGGAAAAAAATGTACTATATGTTATAACAGTTAATATGGTGAGAATATATAGTACACGGAATAAAATTGACTTAAAATTTGTATTTAGATTTTACATTATGCCATCTCATCTTGTTTAACTAAATGTCACATCAGTATAGTTAGCTTATGAAAGCTGCAGGATGCAGTACTCAGACTTACGGCACATAGTCGCCATGAAGCTCCTGCCATTATTAATGTTATCTTACATATTGATTGCCACAAATGTAGCATTCTTAGATGATGATTTGTGAGAAATGTATGGGTAACTTGTAAATGAGCCTTTAGTAGAATAACAAGTAGAATAACGAGTAAACTAACTTACATTAGATAAAAATACTGTAGGAGAACAGCTTTTCACTTTTGGAAATCAAATTTGAGTACATTTTTCTGCCTTTTTTTTTTTTTTTTTTTTTTTTTTTAGAAGCAGAAGTATTGCCTCTTAGTTCTCAGCTCTAAAAGCCAGCTTTACAAGAACCATGTCTGTGGTGGCTGTGTTTTATTCTCAAACCTGTTTATGTTGTCTTATGGCTGAAAAGGTCTTTTTGTCTAGGTTGGCTTGTATGTTTGCTCTTTAGTGTATAAAAGGGATTGGCAATACCTGTTTTAAGTTCTTTTGGTTATTTAATCAAGTATGTTGCTTTTTATTTCCCTGTCAGAGAAAGTTATAGAAGGTAATTGGGTTGTTTACAGTCTGGACTAACAGTCATGCATTTAAAATTAGACTTTCTGTAGAAAGCATCTTAACTTCATCTCTGTGTCTCAGTACTACAGTTTCTATGCCTTAATAATGAATAATTGAATATTTGAATAATTGGTATAATAATATAGAATTAATATGTGTTTCCCGATTACAAATTAAATATATTCAAATCTTCATCCAAAAATCCAAACTTTGTGCAACTACTACTGCAGACTCTTTTTTACTGTAGCTGAATTTTTGCATTTCATATTCTCTGATTCTTCTTTCGGCTAAAGTAATTACAGTACAGTTCTCAGTATAATAAATAAGTGCCCTAGCTGATTTTTCCTCTGTAGCTTTAAGGTTTTAAGAAAAGCTAGTTCAACTGCCCTGAGCTCTCCTTAGCTGGAGTGGCAGATATGTGATATCATATATTTGTTTAGTCTCTCAGGATATATATGATGAGTTACACTTAAAATTACTGACAAAATTAATCAGTTTTGTAGGTTTTTCAGTATTTTTTGCATCTTGTTTAATCTTTGTTAAATTTATCTTTAAGATTTTATTTACCAGCATGTTTAAGCTGCTTCTGTGACAGGATTATTTAATTCTGTCAACTTTTATTTTATATTCTATTGACAGCTTCCCTGCTAGTAAAGACATCTCGGAATCAATCTGTAACATTCCCTGCCTTTCTACACACATAGACTCTGAATCAGATTTAATACCTGGTTTGTTTTTAACCCTACTGTAAACAATCCATGCAAAAATGAATGACTTAAGCATTGCAACTTTTGTTCTTTACCTTCGCCTTTACCTTTCTTACACCTTTACCTTACAGCAAGAAGGGTACCCCATCAGCTGTGCCAAAGCTTGCCTATGTATGCCCTGTTTGAGCGCTTTTTAATACACTTTTGCATAACACTTGAAAAAATATAAGCACTATTTCCAAGCCAGAACACTATTAAATTCCATTTTAGGTTCATTCTCTCTGTAAGCTCAGTCTGTTTGCATTTTGAAACCACAAAGGCAGTGAGCACATATTTTCTTTTTGCCTATTATTGTAGATCTTTGAGCCTTCTCAGTTCACTTGACTTCCTGTCCAAACTTGTAATCTCGTGCAAAAATGCTCTGCAGCTTGTACAGTTCTACCTTTGAGTCTTGCAGCAGTGCCCCTCTCAGTCTCTGATCCCCGTTAGGATGTGACCATAGATTAGGGATTTCAGAAGCTCTCTTTGTATGTCTGGATCTAAATGCTGATATAAATACCTGTGAAGATTTCACTCTAAAATGATTTACAAAACAGTATATTTCAAACTTCAATTAACTTGTCAAATTTCCTTAACCATACGGGTTTTATCACTACCTCATTCAAGAAGAAATGGAAAGGAGAGAATAAGTGATTGTATTTCCAAGAAAGACAGCAGAAGCAGAGACTTTGCAGAAATTCTGGGAGAAAAAAAAAGAGTTTAAAAATTGGAAGTAAGTAAAAGGGGTTTAATTATCATTAATTAAAAATAAATATTTCTAAATTATTAGTTAATTATAGGCTGTTAACACTATGTCTTTACTCAGAATATTGATTATTCTGTTTCCGGAAATTTTTGTACCCGGTAGGGCTAGAAATTCCTTTGGGAGCCGTAGCTGACTCAAATGAAACTGCTGCCCTGACTCCCTGTAGACAGTACGAAGTGTAAGGAAGTGCAACCGAAGCCTGATGGATTTAGGTATTTCAGGGAAGAGACATGGTTAGGCCTTGCTGACCTGACCCCGCAAAATAAAACAGCAACAGTTGTATCACTGCCTATGGAAAAAGGTTTCTGGCCAAAGAGCGCTGACCAAATCTCTTTGAACTGGATGAAGATAACAGGTCATTTTTCCTCAGTCAACAATGACATAACGGGATACAATAAATCTGTGAGCAGCAGAATGGCTACAACTGACCCTAGCCCAATTTTCCTCAGGCATTAGGTGATTTGGCATAAGCTGTATTTTCTCTATTAGTAATTTGATGTGGAAGAGTCTAAGACATGGCACTGCTTGGATCCAGAATACTTCCTCAGCATTTATGTGGAAATATGACTGGATGAAATTTCCTGTGATGGGAGAGAGCAGGAAATAATGATGCATGAATGCCAAAAACGGGACTATATGCTGTCAGGCAAAGATAGCAGTGTGCAATATTAATATATGCATCTCACACAGGGAGATGATAAATGAGACAGTACTGTGACAAATTGCACAGGTATGTAATAAATAACTTTACCACATAACCCTGCAATTTATCACATGCCTTCTGCCATTACCTGCCCACTAATCCATCTCTCAGGGATTTATTGTCACAATCCAGCAGCTTGAAACACCCTACTTCCTTTAAAGTTCAGCCTACCTAAAAAGCACTTTTTTTCTCCTGCTCTCCCTGTGGTGAATCTGCCCAGAGCACCTGATGAGTCAACCTGGGCTGCTGAACAGCTTTGCTGTCCAGAAAGATGTCCCCATAATTCTAATTTGGAAATGAGCTTTTGGAAATGATAGTATTTCCCCTCATATTTTCACAAAGGGCAATAAAACTCATTCTTCCTTTAAAATCTCCTTTAAGTACTTTCTGAAACTATTTTACACTTCCTTTTTTTCTTTATGGGTGATATTGACCACATGCTACTTCATGTGTCATATAAGAATAAAATCAATATTCCACTTGATGAGAGATGAGATCAGTTAGCTTTGCCTGCTAGATTAATCTCCCCAAGTTTGTTAATACGACTTCCTACTCCCATCCCGAGAAGTCTGAAAGAGCAACCGTTTCGAGAAATAAAATGTACTCCCATCTTTCAGCCCTTCTTCCTTGTCACTGTAGAATTGCTTCTGGAAAATTACAAGTGCTGTCTACTCAAAGCTACTTTATGAATTATTGAGTTCTCCTAATTTAACAGTACATGCTAATAGGATTTACTCCTAATTACTACAAATTAATATTATTTAATAAGGGAAGACAGATGTGAACAGGAGTTGATTTAAAATGTTGAGGCAAGCTATTATTTTTCTTTGATGAGTAATATGATTATGTGGTATGTACACAAAAGAGTAACCTTATTTAAGAGTTTCTTTTTGGAATAATATTTCTGGATTTTCTCAGAGTATGAAAGTATTTTATGTTCCATTTTGAATTTCTCCATTTTATTCAGAGATTCTTCTTCCCTATTCTTGTAAACAGTTCTAGAAAGTCTGTCATGGTGCCATTTCTGTATATACAACAGCTTGTCTTTTTTTCCCTTGAATGATGCAGTGAAGTTTGAATTAATTTTAAAAGTATGCAATAAATTTTTTCAGTGTCACCTTCTAAGAACAAATGGTTTCATTATATTTTCTGACATTTTCCACTGTGTCTGAAATTAAATTTTATTTTTCTTGCAATTTTATGTCTTGAAAATATTTCAAATATATTTTCATCCTCATTTAAAATGAAAAAAAAACTCTGAAGCTTGATAGATGTCTGTACCCATGAGTGTTTGAGAGACATTTCATTCTTTCCATTTCTTTCCTTCCTTTCTTAAATATTTCCCAAAAAAGATACTAAAAACACATACAGTATTTGAAAGTTACTGTGATTTTGTACATTTTTGCCTTGATTTTTTAAGATTAATGACAGGTCACTTATAAGTATTGTAAAGCTACTGAAGAATCCTGTAAAATTGGATCAGTGAAAACTTTGGTGTTTTGATATTATATAAAAACAGAAAATGAACAAAAGTGAGTGAACAAGAATAGGTGTAATTAGAATTGTCTGGATTTGTTTCTTTCACTGTTTCGCGTTTTGTGAATTGTACAAATTCACACTGATTTGTGCACATGAAAATGTTTAGGTACTGATTGAACAGAATATGTGTAGATTTTTTCATCTATCCACAAATGTAGAAACAGTAAGATATTTCTGAAGGAACTTATCATCTCCTTGCACTGTTATTTACAAGTAGTAGTAACTTTAACTGGTGTTTATTTGCTTCTTTTTTAGGTACTAGTTAACATTTGGGTTTACAGGCAGCTCTGACTTCCCTGTGTGAAGCCCTGTGTGTTTGTGTGTGTTATGTTCCTGAAGACCAAAAAATGTAGTATAGTGAAGATTTCTAAATAACTCGTCCTGAACCTTCTAGCTCAGTATAGATTTTATTTTTATAATAAGTACTGTAGGTGACTGTTTGCTTAAAGAGGTACTTTGTCCGTGTGATGGCCCATCACTGACACAGGGGGATCACCTTGGCTCTTGTTTGACTCTGTTCACCATATATTGACATTGGACCAGTAGAGTGATAAAAGGCTATGAAATGCAGGAAATTTTCATGTGGGTCTGGGAGGGAATTAATGAGGTTTTTCCCACAGTGGATTATTCTTAATCTCTTTGCAAGCTATGCACTGGCTAAAGCTTGTCATCTCTGTAGATGCTGATCTTCTTGACTCCTGTTAGCTATGCTGCTGTATTGGAGATATTTTTTTTTTAACCTAAAGTAATGCCAAAATGGCCATGCACAAGCTAAGTAGTGCAAGATATGATGTAATTTAACTCTTTTAGAAAGTCTTCGTGCCTTACCTGTACTTGTCCTTGCATACAGAAACTAAATGTAGTGCCACCTCTATTTTTATCTTGTACAGTACTTTGGTATTTCACAGGCACCTAGTTAGCAGTGGCTAATGATAACATGCTACAGGTCTGTTTGTGTTTGTTTAAACAGCCCCTAGAGTTTCATTTCTCTGGCTTGTGGCTCCAAAGTTTGTATTTCATCAGGTTTGTTAGGCAGATATTAGCACAGTGTTCCCTTTCGACGCTTGCTTCTTTCTGAGGCATAAGCATTTGAGGTGCTTGCATTTTTGCAGGTAATGTGTAATGCCTAGAATCAATGTTACAACTGCATTTTATGTCAGCTAGAACTGGGCTTCAAGTAACTTTTGAAACTCTTGTCTATTACAGAGTTTAGATTAAAAATCTGTAATGTTCATAATTTCTGACATAAAGTGCTATCGTGTCATTCTCTTCTTGAAAACGAATATGCTCATGAATAAGTGTGTGCTAGGTCTGACCTGCAGACCTAGCACTGTTGCTGAACTTCTGGATTCACAGATTCTCTCCGATATATGCATTTCTGACTTCAAAATTGACATGTGGGAGAGAAGTGATGGATTTTGTTCCAGTATTGGGTAGGATACATCTGAGCTGTGTACACAGACAGGGAACACAGAAGCACTGTGAGACCTTCGGTATTGCTAAGCCAAAAGACCAAGCGAGTTGTTTACCTGCTAGAGGGCCTGAGAGTGTGTGGTGGACCAGA
The DNA here is from genome assembly GCA_003342815.1 of Eudromia elegans. Taxonomy (NCBI): domain Eukaryota; kingdom Metazoa; phylum Chordata; class Aves; order Tinamiformes; family Tinamidae; genus Eudromia; species Eudromia elegans. The sequence goes on along the minus strand of PTEX01000222.1, from coordinate 86,628 downwards.
AGATCAAGCTTAGTTCTCTTGTGTCCCGGGTGAAAGTTATAGGTAGACTGTTATAACCTCCTTCTCCTCTTGTATATTATCATTTTAGACAAGGAAAGCTTTCTGTGTCCCTGGATACAGCTTGGGGTTCTCTTTGTGTCTTAAGATTTGTGCATATCAGAGGTGGTATATTTATTGAGGGAGAATTTATATAATTGAAATATTTATTTAAATAATTGAAATAAAATAAGCTTAGCAGCATTTCAAGAGAAGAGGTAGATATCAAGACCTGTTGCCTTGCATTTAGGCTGTTATGGATGGGGTTTTCATGAGATTTCAGAAATGAGTAACCTGTCATGGGCATGTATTAGTCCTTCTGTTTTTGTAGATTTTGGACGGGTCATGAATTTGATGAATGAAATAGATGTTTAGTTCTTTCAGCTATTCTAACCATGATATACACTGGGAGAAAAAACAACCTATGTTATATACTCTACCTCCCACCTGCTTTCTTCAAACTACCATTAGTTAAACTGGAACAGAAAGAGTTTTAAATATAGGTTTTTCATTTTTATATTCTTGCTGTTTGTATTGAGCTGGTCAGGTTTTACCAACAGTAATAGACTATCACTGGAGAAAAAAAAATATCATAACTAAGAAAATATTTCAGCTTGTATTAGAAAATTAAAACTCGCAATTGTTAATATATGCTACTAGAAAATACTTCACATGCACAAACCCGAGTGAACTGAACAGAAGAGCTTATTTTGACCATTTTCATTTAAGTTCTGTAGATATGTTTGTAATAAATTATACTATAGTTTCCTCTGAAAAAAAAAAAAGCACCTGATTTACTGAATAATGTGTGAACATCTGCAGTCAACGATTCATGTGGTGTTTCTGATTTGGAACTCAGGGCATAAATTGGCATAACGCTATTCATGTCAAAGCTCCTGCACTCACTTATATCCATGGAGAATTTGGCTCCATTGGCTCCATTTGGCTTCAAATGTTGCCATTTTTTTGCATTTGTTCTAACATAATTAAAAAACCAATGAGAAAGAGAGGAATGTTGCTAACTCTAAAAGGTTCCACAGAAAGGTGTTCAAATATTAAAATGTATCAAAATATAAAAATATATTGCTTCTGTTGCTTCACTGAATTTTTGATAGCCCATTTGCCCTATATATTGTTCAGAATTTATTTTTCTTTAAATATAAAGAAATAAAGATGTTAATGCCAGGCTTAACATTTTCTTACTTGTTTTCTTGTTAGTACTGTAGTAGAAATATGAATAGAAGTTTTCTGATGTGTTCTGAAAGTAACTGGAAGGTAATGAAGACTTCCAAACAATGAAAATATCCAAATCCTTGCACTTTTAAATGCTATTTATATGATACAATAACGCATAATAACATTAAAAAGTCTCTTTCTCCTGCCAGGGAGCATGGAATCAGATTTAACATTTATTTAAGCTACATTTCACTTCTATGACTTGGGGAAAAAATTATGTTTATGTTTGTGAATACACTTTTTATAATGAGTTTGGGAAGGGGGGCGCAGATCCTTCAATTTTTCTCTAAAGATGAGTTGTGTAAAATGCTTCCTTTTCCTTCCCAGTAAGGTGTGTAGAAGCACAGTTTGTAGTGGAGAACAAGAAAAGGGATGATAGCTTGTGAGGGGACACAGTGACTCACTGACATCCTCTTTCTTGTCTTATTAGTAAAATGGCTTTTTGTGGATGAGATTAGTGTGGTATCAGGGGTTTCCTTGAGTGATATCAGGAGGTGCAGCCGCTAGTTTTTAAGTACCCATGGGGTAAAGTAGCAATGGCTCAGTCCCTGTCTGGCTCTCCACATACTTGATTAGAAAAGAGTAATGTTCACAAAGAAGCAGTTGATAGCAACGTGTGAAGCTACGCAGATGTGAAGAGGGTGCTGGCAGTGAGATAAGAGGATTGGGCCACTGTGAAACTGATCTTTGTGTTGGCACATCCATTTGGGTCTGAAAAGGAGGTGCAAAGGACAGTTTCTCTGTTAAGAGTTGCCATAGACTATTTATGTCATTCTCATGCAAGAAATGAAAAAATAGCCAAAGTATCTTTCTTGAAAAAAAATCACATTAAGAATGGATTTGATGAGAAGATAAGCAAATAAAAACAAGATCTTTGCACTGTAAAAATACAAATAAATTGGAAGAAAAGCACACATGTCAAGTTTTGTTCAAATGTTTATCTTATTCCTTAGTGTTAAAGAAAATATCTCCTAGACCATTATAGCAATACTTTTATATTCTTATATTTAAAAATGTGATTTTTTTCCTATAAGAAGTATTTCCTCCACTTTTGACTAAGAAATATCTTTCAAGATAACAGTTGTAATTAGTATAGGAAATTGGCATAGACTTTCTTCAGCAGCTCTCAGGAAATAGGAGTTCTGTTCTTCTGAACAAAATGATTTTGACCAAGCCATCAGTATCTGGATATATCTTGGAAAAATGGAAGTATAGAGCCAACATTACTTACCTACTTGAGTGCTTTATAGAATAATTATGTTGAAGAGGACATTCTGTGGTCTTCTCATCCAACCTGTCCTCAGAGCAAGGCTATCTTTAATGTTAGATAGCTCAGGGTAATGCCTATTCAAATATGCAGTATCTTTAGTATCAAAAATTCATTATTTTCAGAGGCCTCACAAAATTTAGAGTATTTGATCAACATTGATGAAAAATGTTCTTCTCTTATTTAAATTTCCTTTGCTTGCTAACATTGCTTCTCATCTTCTGTGATGGGCCTCTCAGAAAAATCTAGCTCTGTCCTCTTTGTAATGAGTCAGTGGGAGCTGAAAATAGCAATTGGATCTCCTCATCCAGACTTTTTTTCTTGTCTGAACAAACCCAGCTCTGTCTTGCAGCATCCCCTTACACATCGTGTTTTCCCGTCCCCTGGGTTTGTTGATAGCCATCTGTTGTCCTTATTCCAGTTTGTCGATGCTTACCTTGTCTTGATCGGGTGAAGTCCAACAGTCTCATTTTGATGAGGAAGATTTATTTCCCTTGACGAGTTGACTACAATTTTGTTAATGCAGTATGTATACCTCAGAACTTTCCCATCTCAAAATGACTTCAATACATTTCAAAGATAGTAAGGTGCCATGGTATTTTAGTATACTAATGAGGGCATGTGATTTTTGAACAGAAATTTTAATAGGTTTAGATTTGTAGCGGTGTAGGAGGTGATCTGCAGTACAAAGTCCTTAATCCAGCGAATTTTCTTGTGCTCATCTTTCTGCAGGCACAACATCCCATTGTGTTAAGGTGATTCAGCTGACATTCCATGGATCTAATCTGAACCGTCTGTACCTCTGTGAGAAAAAAATGAGTGCTGCAAAAAAACATGCACCGAAAGCTGGAAAATGCTATATCTGCATAAGGAGAAGAAATGAGACGTCAGGAACCCTAGCTGCTCCACCTGGGGATGGTGAAGCGTGAAGAGGAACCATACTGTATTTTTACATGGACTGATAGGAAAGAAGTAGAAGGTGACATTCATTCCCTATACTAAGACCTGGGCTCTGCTGAATGAAGGTAAGCCCATATATAAAATCAAAACTGAACAATGGAGAACTACTATCGTTTTTTGAGAAAGAAAAATATGTTTTTAGATAAGAAGGCGTTTGTGAGTATACTGATAGTACTGATCAGGTACTAATGGAGTTGTATAATATTTTATTTGACAGCATTTTCATATTGCCAGTAAGTATGTTTTACAAGACATACAACCTGCTTCAGATAAAGTTGCTTTTCTATGGTAATTTAGAAGGAATGACAATTTGAAGAAAATGAGCCTGATACCAATAGCGAGTGGATGGTAGTGATGAATCTGACATCATGCTACAGTACATATCGTAATTAATGCTATGTATACTCAGTATACAAGTATACTACAATATGCTCATAATTAATACCATGAGCAATCATTCTGAACCTGTTAGAAAATGTGGCCAATTGATCCATTTATATAATCTGTTCTTAAAGGTTGGTGTGTTTGTTCTGCACCTTGGAAGAAATAACCTCATGCTCAAGTACAGACTGGGGGTTAATGTGTTGCAGTGCAGTTCTGCAGAGAAGGATCTATTATCCCGGTTGACAGTGAGTTAACCATGAGGCAGCAACGTGCCCTCGTGACCAAGAAGGCCAAAGGGATCCTGGCCTGCATCCAGAGGAGCATTGCCAGCAGGTCGAGGGAGGAGATCCTGCCCCTCTACTCAGATCGGGGATGAGGCCAGACTCTTTTCAGGTGTGTCCAGCAATAGGGCATGAGGCAACAGCCACATATTGAAGCAAAGGTAGTTTCGCCTGAATATGAGGGAAGAAGTGTCAGTTGCGAAGATGACAGAACCATGGAGCAGGCTGCCCAGAGAGGTTTGGGAGTCTCTTCCTTTGGAGATGCTTAGAACCACCTGGACATGATCCTGTGCCATGTGGTCTAGGTGTCTGTGCTTGACCAGGAGGCTGGACTAGATGATTTCCAGAGGTCCCTTCCAAGCTCAACCATCCTGTGATTTTATATGGGATGAAATTTTTTTTAAAAAGTGTGAAAGAAATTGGAGAATAAGTAACAAGACATAATGACTGTCTTGTCATTATTGTCACAAGACAATCTTGTCACAAAGACATCTGGTCACAAGACAAAGCTATCTTTACTGAAAGACCATTTCTTTTATTCTTTTTCTCACAATATTTTGAAAAAAAAAAGAATTTATTATTATTTTTATTTTTATTATTACTATTATTATCTTCTATGTCCAAAAATTGCAATTGTTCACCTAACAGACCCCCAGACCCCTCCAGGAAATATACTGTTATCAAAAAAGTGTTCACTCATGGTTTGGAATATTTACTTGAGGTGTCAAAGTATTTTGTAGTTATCTGCTCTGCAGAATTACAGATATAAACACCACCAGTTCCTTTAAGTATTAGTATGAGTACTAGCTTTCCATAGCAGGAGTAATACTGAATAATAACTTCATCTGCCTCAATTATTGACCCATTGCTCTAGTTACCTTATGAAATTCATATTAAACAGTATAATTATGGAGTAGTAAATTAGGAAGAATGAGTCATTTGAAAATCAGGAGCCACAATGAACAACTGAGGTGGTGAGACCTTTGCTTAGAGTTTCCTTGTGTGCTTGCCAGTATGTAAGGTAATTTGAACATTGTATCTGCTCAGTGCTGCAATTTTGTTATAAAATTTTAAGCATCCATGAGCAGAGCCTGATTGACTTTTATGGTACTGCAAAGCAGAAAGGTGCAGAGCTAGTCCTTGAAATAGAGAGTAGTGAAAAGTTGTGTATAAGTTGTTTGTAGAGAAGAATCAAGAGATTACCGGCTGTTCATTGTGTGCACTAGAGTCAGTTTACTAAAGCAGAAATGTGTGCAGCATCCTAATGTAACAGCTTCCATATGATAAACGGTATTCCTTTATATTAAAATAAATTTTTGTCTGGAAAAAGTGCTGGCTGCTGAAACCAAAGCTGTAGAGAAACATCAGCACAGCAAGAAGTCCTGGCTAATTAAGAAGGGGTGACAGTAGTGAACATGCTTGGGAAGGAGGAAGAGAAAAAAACTGGGGAATGTATTTCATTAGCTAACAAAGGGTGGTTGAATTTGTATGATTACTTCATCCTTTTTCAAACTTAAGCTTAGAATAGCAAAATCTGGAACTTTTGGTGGTGGTGGCTTGTTTTGGGTGGGAGGGGCCATGTGCCTTTCTCTCAGTTGCTTAAACATGAATTTATGTTCCATCATAGTTTTTCACACTGATTTTTTGTTGCCAGAGATCCTATTTATTTATTTGTGTCACTTGCTGTTGAATATCTGGGTATTGAGTTATTTGTTTTGATTTTGAATGTTACAGACTTGAAATTAGAAATTCTGTCTGTAAAGATGCCATCAGAGAATAGAACTTCCTTTGAGAAAGGCAAGTCCTTAAGAACAGACTACTTTTAGAAGCATGAACACTGCAGTAGGTGCTTTGCTTTTAGTGGAGAGATTTTCATCATCCTTCAGCCTGAGAGCTTTGGATGCTAAAGAGTAGGAGCTCTAGCCTAATCTTAAAAATATATTTGGACATAGTCTTCTGTATTGCTAACATGAACAATATCTTATTGCAGCCCTATTAGGCAATGCACAGTAAGTCAAGGAAAGCAAACCTGTGATTGTGCTAAGTCAAATTTAGACTCTGCTTTGAACTTCAGCTTTTGATTTAAAACTAACTGTGATTATAGGCACTTCAATGCACTATGATTGGTCATTGCTCTGTAATTTTGTCCAGTTCCACAGAGGTCATAAGTTTGGCACTGTGTAGACGTGAGTTGAGGATTAGACTGATTCCTCCCTACCTGACACTTTTTCCTATTCTTTGCCTCTAAAGCAACTGAAGTACTTCATTATGGTATGGCCTGGATGAAAGAAATGTATTCTGTAGTTTATGTTCAATACAGATCACAGCCCTGCAGCTTACTGTAGGATTTGGCTACTCTTGTCCATTTCTTTTTTTTTTTCGTTTTGTTTTGTTTTCTTTTCTTTTCCGTTAGCCCCAGATAGTGAACAACTCTGTGACTTTAAAGTTTGAAACTCAGATTGGACTAACAGTTTTAGTGCACGGATCTGTCTTAACATAATGAAACCAATTTAGTTCAAAACTATTTGCTCAACACTCATTTTTCTGTCTTGTAACTTGGAAAGATCTAAATTGTAGCTCACGGAGACGTCAAGTAGCATTTCCTGCTCCAGAGTTAGATCAGCTTTTATAAACTGTTTTTGAAAGGTATTTAACCTATCTCAGAAATCTTTATCATTTAACTACCCTACAGTATGTGCCAATCACTTTGGAGTTTATTCATTTCTGGCAAATCATCTGGAAGGGCTGTCTTTTACATATAATTGTTTCTTTTCTATAATTGCAGTCAAATTTGAATGTTTCTTTACAGAGAGTAGTCAGTGGAGGACATATTATTTGTTTGATTTCTTTAGAGAAGAAACACTGAACAAAATTACATAGTTCAAATTTTCTGAAAAAGAAAATTATTTTTCATTATATATATATTTATTTCATAGTTATATATATTTATTTCAGATATATATATAATATCTATACACACACACATATATCTCTATTAAAATGTAGTAGTTTTTTATATCGGAATCTCTCTACAAAGCACTATTAATATAATATTACTTGTGTTTGAAAATGACTGATATAATTCTTAGAATTTGGGAAGAAAAACAATTCCATCAACCATTCTCTTCTTTCAGAAGTTGTTTCAGGCTTGTTCTTGCTCTCTGTGTTTAAAACAAGGTAACTTGTGCTGTTTTGTTGGTATATTTTATTAGCTTGGCAAAAACAGTTTTAATCCTTTCCTCATATGAGCATGTTCTTCTGTTTTAGTATTTTATTTTGAATGTGGGGAAAAGGAGATGAGTCCTTTATGCTGTGCCATCTCTCTCAGCTTTGAAGCACTGCCAAACATCTACTTCAAAGCTGTTTCAAGGCTATGGCTTTGTCACAAAACCATTATGTACAAAGCTTTTACTAACCTACACAACAGTTTTCTTTCTTCCTTCCTTTCTTTCTTCCTCTTTTTTATTTTTATTTTTAATATGCCATTATTAGTGAAGAAATTGTCTCGATAAATACAGTTTGTGCAAAAACTACCTATCCCATCCAAAAGAATTATTTACTTATTTTCAATATGTGGGTAAAACACCTTCAGAAAAGACTATTGACTGGAAGATATTCTATCAGTAAATAAAGATTGTTACAGTAATGACATTGTTATATCCAGATACAACTTTTACCAGGTACAGTTTTCCATTTGACTAATTTGCTAATTTGACTAATTTGACTAAATTCTGCTGCTTATCGTGTAAAAGTGTTTGTAAGGAAAAGTCGTTAATAGTCCTAACTAGTCCCAAATATGAAGAGTAGTCCTAAAAGATTTGTGTGGTTCATGCAAAATTCTAACAAATTTCACTGGGCTTTTTAAAGTCCCATCTAGCTTTTAGACTTAGACGCATACATATGTAAAGGAGTGCAAACATATTGGCTTTTAAAATTTCCAAATAAATTTCATAGATATTTTAGTAATATTTTGTTTAATACAAGAAAACAAAAGAGATGTTTATTGGACTGTGTAACTTTCCCTAGTAAAGAAGGCAAGCTTAGTTTTTGAACACATACTCTCAACAGTTGAAATGAACATGAATATGACCACCTATGGTCTAACATGACCAGAAAGAGTGCTGAGAAGATAAAATATCCTTCTCCATCTTCAGCTTGGATTTTTTGTGAAGGGATCCTATGGTCCTACGGTTGGCTTGTGAAAGAAGATGCATTGAATTTTGTAGTTTTGTTTCAGTTTCACGATAATATCTTACGACTTTTTAAATGGACAGAATGACAAATGAAAATAAAGAAATTATGAAAACTGCAGCTTCTAGGATAACACATTGGCCACAAAAGTCTTACTCCTGAGTAAGGTGCTTGAAAGCAACAGTCCTGGTCAGGTCCATGAAGCTGCTTCTGCTGCTAACTTTGCGTCAGTATTTTGGGCTGTTCTTGGTCTTCTGAGTTACCTGGTTAGGACTACAGAAGGTCCCCAAATGAACGCTGGAAAATATTCCCACAAAGCCCAGCTCATTCTCTTCACTGCCAACTGGCCTTGGGTGCCAGGTCAATAGGATAGGTTATGAGGAAAACAGATGGATATTTTTCACTTTGCAGTTGCGCTGAAGCAGGATTTCCAGTGTGATGTTGAGAGGTTAAAATACATATTAACCAGTCACCATGCTTGACTTTAGTCTACGGAGTCAACCTAATTTTAAAGGACAAACTAAATATCTCATAAAATGGAAAAAATGTGCAACCTAAGTACTGTATGTTTTCCTTTTTTATGGTGCTTTGTAAGTACTGATTTCATTTTAATAAATTTGTAGAACACATTACACACTAATCCTTAAATTTTGATTTATACAAGGAAGTGTTTGAAGGAACAACTGTAGGAAGCGTTGTGACCAAACAAGCTTAGTACATGCACTGTAATGCAAGTCTACAAACCATTGCAAATTCAGTGAAGCTAAATAACTCTCAATGAGATGGTAAATAAAATAATGAGGAATTCTTTCAGTTCTATTGGCAGCTAATAGAAAAATCAAGAACAGCTTAGGCCTGTCTGCCTACTGTCAGTAAAACATGCTGGCTGTGGCTCAGCACAAAATGGAAAGAACAGTGTGTAACAGAAAGCAATAAAATCTACGAAGGGCCCTAAACTAAGCAGGTGCCAGCTATGTCTCTGCAAGAGGCTTAACTGAGCACTTAGGACAGAGATGGACCAAACTGTAGCCCATAGGTGAAACTCCCTTCCACTGCATACAGCCAGTCAGTATTGCCAAAACTGAGATGCTTCTACCTAATTTAGGGCCTCAAGAATAATTTCTGTGTTTAATATCCATGTATCCAGACTACTGTTAGGTTAGAAGACTATAAGTTCCATAAAAATGTCACTTTTGATTGAAGAGTGGGTGCTATGAAATAAGAGCAGTTCTGATTCTCTGCTTGAGATGATGGAAATAATGATCAGTCGTAATAGCAAATCGTTAAAAGTAGGTACGATATTATTTTTTACCTTTTCCATTTTTAAATTATTTGCTGTAATAAGCTTTGATACTGAATTTATATTTCAAAGCAAAAAGTTGCTTTGAACCAAAGGCCTGAACTGGCAGTATTTTTGAGTTCATTTCTGAACAGATAAATTTGCCAAAAATAGATCTACGCAGATCTTCATTTCATCTCTCTCACTTTTTTAATTAAAAAATCAAAATCAATTTTCACTGTTTATAAATAGTATATTCTCAGGAAACTATGAATTCAAAGTACTGTTCAGCATGTAAACCCTACAACAGACTTGAGACAACTTTCTTTCTTTTGTCCTTAATAGAGTATAACATATTTTGAAATACTGCAATTTTCTTCGTGACTACATTTTAGTTCTGCGCTAGAAGACAAGTCCATCATATGCGTCTCATGGCTGAAGCTCTTCAAAAGGGCTGTTCACCATTCAGCATTAGGCTGCTTTCATGGTTCCTGGAACAGCTCTTAGAATATTTATGCAGCAAATGGGTATAAATTAGAACACCAACAGTTCCATCCTTATGAGAGGAAAAGCTTCTTTCCTGTGAGGGTGTCAGAGCCCTGGAACAGGCTGCCCAGAGAGGCTGTGAAGTCTCCTTCTCTGGATATCTTCCAAACCCGCCTGGATGCCACCCTGTGCCCCGTGCTCTAGGTATCCCTGCTTGAGTGGGCTGGACTAGCTGATCTCTAGAGGTCCCATCCAGCCGCCACCTGAATGCAAGCAAGAATGTATGTGTTTACCCCACTTGTGCTTCTGTGGCCTGAGCTGTTTTCTTTTACTATTTTCCCTCAATGTGAAAGTGTCTGAAAAATGCCGTTCTTCATACAGAATGCATGACAAACTTTGTGCTAACACTTAAATTCTTGTTGCCCGAGAGCCACTAATTTAATTAGAAATTTCAATGCTGGAATTATCACAGGAATAAAATACCCCTTTGGAGACATTTCAGTGAGGAAGATTAGAGAGCAAGAGGGAAAAAGCAAATGACTTCCTCAGGCCTGTTCATCTCCGCGGAGTACCAGAGGAGTGTAGGATGACCAGCAGGGATGTACGTACCTCACTGTAGGCATTTAAAGTTGGCAGAGATGTTCTTCCCTTTGTAATTAGATTATTAATGCTTGGACTCTCCAGATAAGTAATTATTGAATTTCCATTTAGGTGCTTCTGAGATTTCTTCATACCTTGCTTTAAGTGTAAGGAATTTGGGGAATGCTTAAGTTCTATAGGACTCCCTTTTTATTTTAAGTAAGACTTATTTTTAAATAATAAATGTTTATACTTAATGAGCCCTCTATTTCTTAATTTTAAACTGGGCTCCATTGCCCTGATTGGAATGTCAGTTTTGTTATTACTAGATTACTCAGTTATCAAAAATCACCACTGGACTTTCTTGACAAATACAATGAAATATTTTTCAGTGTCCCGTGCGCTAACTCTGGTTGAAGTCAGCAGATAGACTGTGTTTGAGGCCGGATCTACTCAAAGATAATCTGACCTCTGAAATAGTATCATCCTTCCAGTTGATAAAGAAGAAACTTTAGCTTGATAACTTGATGCTGATTCAGATTATCAACTTTTTTTTTTTCTTCATAGACAATTAATATCTGTAGTAACTTCGTTAAAGAAAAAGCAAAGCCAATTTATGCAGCTGAAGCAGGTAAAACCATGCTTCTGTGGACCTCACCAGATCATGTGTAATTATCCTGATGAAATTAGATTACCCTTATTAAACCCAGCATTAGTATCAAAGAATATTGCTTTCAATTATGCACATGTTGTTGCTTAGTACTTTTTAATGTATTTAACATTTTAATAACCTTTTATTTCTCTAAATATGTAAATCAGATGTCATAGCTGAACTATCATCACAGCCTGAATCCTACAGCTATAGATAGTCTTGTCTTCATCAGGTGAGTGTAGCAGGAGCTCTTTCCCATCCCACCTGTGACGTGCACTCGACTTGCACTTCACTGCTGCATAAATGTGTGTTTCACGGCAAGTTCACTGGAGGCCCCATTCTTCAGGCAAAACCCTTAGCGGCTGCAATGAGATCCTGCTCACTCTTGCTTCTGTGGAGCCTGCACCTGGAGGACGTAACGTGTCAGCTCCAGCGAGGCCATGATTGCGGCACTGTCACTGCCGTCACTGTCGCAGGGTGGTGGAAGCCCCGAGCGCCCGGCCAGTGAGCAGCTGCCCGTGGAGCTGAGGGCGCTGCGGCTGCGCTGCCAGCAGCGTCGCGCCTGGCTGGAGCTCGGCTGCGGCCCGTGCCTGTGAGCAGCATCCAGAGCACTAACGGTGCTCTGCGTGCGCACGGATGAGGGCAGCCCTGCTCAGGGCAGCCACCAGTGGGTTAATTTCTTATGTCTTCTGCCAGCACTTTGGAGAACTGCTGCTGGCAGCGTTTAGGTGGTGTAGGAGTGGGGAAGCAAAGGCACGCTGCCCACGGCCTCTGTGCAGGGCTCCCTTCCAAAAGGCCTCAGGTGCCCTCTTGCCTTTCCAGAGCGTAAGAGAGAGCTTGTGTTTGGCCCCTGTCGGGGAAAAGCTGCAGAAGTCTTTTCCCAATTCTCTGAAATAATCTAGGTGCCACAAATGAAAAAGCATTTATATGTTCTCTGCTGTTACTCTGTTTTTCTTCTCCAGCATCCAGTTAGTGTTGTTCACTGTCCTTTGGCTGAAAATGCTTTCCTTTAATCAATACAGTTTTGTTGACATCATTGCAGTTCTGTGAACATGTGGTGATGCCAAACATTTGAGTGTCCCAGTAACTGGTGTGAGACAACTCTGCAGGTGGAGGAGGCTGCTGCTCTATACTCGAATACTTGATCCTGGGTTTGAGTGTGAACACACTGATCTCGATATGAGGACCCTGTTGACTGAGGAGTTAACCGAGAGGATCATTCTCTGTGGTAAGCAAAAGGCAGCTAGTGAACAGAAAGAGATGAGACATTAGTAAATTTTGCAGTTCAGTGTTGATGAGCATATCCTGTAGGATGCAAACAGGAGGTTGCAGGTAGCCACACATTTCAGCAGGCCCATTTCTGGCCTGCTCCTAAGTTTGTATTGCTGTCAGTAACAGGTTGGTGATCTGTGCACAGCCTTGCAGCCTCCAATGTCATCCGCTGCCCCCACCTCCAAGGCCATTGCTGTTACTTGGCCTCCCTTATGCTGCATCATTGTGCTGTGGTCATAGGTAGTTCTTTCTGTGCAGCACAGCTATCTGTTACTCATACCTATATAAAAAATTACAAAAAGTAGGCATTGCAACACACACTTTCACAAAGCCAAGAACAAAACAAGTCGGACAGTAGCACATTGGTCATTTGATGGAGACTGTTGCAGCTAAAAAAGCTGAACAGTTGCATCAGAGATAGTAAAACAAGTCCAGATACAGTGTGACAAGTCCTGAAGCTGCTGGTTGCCTAGGCATGATGCCTGTGTGTTTTTAGTAGCAATTGCAATATTGTATTTACTGGTCTGCAGGGTCAGCCTGGCAGTGTGTCTGAACTCGTAAGGCCAGGTAAGCACTTCTGCATGTCTTGTCTAGTGAAGTTCCTTCATATTTAGTCAGCTAACAGTATCAATGTCTGATGATGTCTGTGTGTCTGTACTGTTATGCTTACTTCTGGATACAGAGGTGCTTTATAGAAGCTATAGAACAGGTTTATGATGTTGCAGTCTGTGTTTATAAAAGTAACAACCTAATGTATGCTAGCCACTAATGTCTATTAAAGTGTACCAAAATATTATCATAAATATGGGCAGAGGCTCTGATTTTGCCAGCTTCTGTATGCTGGCAAAGCTGGCTGACATCCCTCTCAGGTTCTGCACAAACCAGGGCTTTTCTGCGTGGAACTATTTTCTAGGTCATATTTGATTAGTGCTTTTATACCAATTCAAAGATTATGTCTCATCGCTATTAAGAATTGATGATAATGTTGTCATTAGTAATTTCATAGAATATCTGTGCGGTGCTGAACAGTTATATTACACCATCATGGAGGTGCTCCCTGATGTACAGGTTTCTCCTGCAGACATTGCGGTTCAAATGCAGGTGGTTCACCTAGGAATCTACTGTGAGGGACTATCTGACAAGCCCCTTGCAAAGTAAAACAGATCCAGAGCTTTATAGTAACTTTAAAGTAACTTTACAGGTTTAGAGCTTTATATTTTGTTTTGGGAGAATCTGCTTTCTGAAGGAATGAAGACAGCTCAGTCCCTGCACTCTTGAAATGGCAAGGACTTCCCTATACTGAGGTTATATTTAAACATGTAGACTGGGAGAAGTTTTAAACTGCCTCTGAACTTGTAATGCTGCTGTGATTCTGCATACAGACTAGTACCAACAAGGGCCAAAGCATAAAAATGTCTTTGAAGTAGTTTAATAGCGTTATCTCGGTGGGCTGCACAAAGAAGTACCATGCATCATTTCCTAACAAATTCAGGAACACCAAAGGAGAGTGGATGCAGGTAGTAGAATATTTGGCACCTGCGGGACACATCGGTTTGTATTTTGCGTGTAATGCATGTATTCACTAATTAATTGTAACAAATGAACAGGTTCATTCTTCTTTCACCGAAGAATTTGAGTGGTGGATTCAGAAAGGAGAATTTTCTTCGGCTGACTGTCCAGCAATATATTCTGCAAGGCTGAAATGAAGTAATGCATGAAATAATGTCAAGGGATAGTGGGTGAAGAAAGGAGAAAAGTGTTATACCTACCAAACCTGCAGAGAACAGGGAGAAGCAATCTGAGAGATAAGAATACAGGGATTTTGCAATAGTGAGACACAGTTTGCAAGGATTTATGGCTTTATCTTCCTCTGTCTCACATCCTCATGCTGTATTTCCGTAATTCGGAAGCTGAATTGTAACTAGGAATCTGATTCAAAACCTTTTCTTTTTTTTCTTTCTTTTTCCCAAAATGTTTCTAAGACCAGCTAGGTTCATATACTGTGACTGTCTTTCCTACTACTGTGAATTGGACATGGACTTGTACTGGCAACTATGAAATCTCTAGGGAAACAAACAGAAGATCTCCCTGGTGAACTTTGATTCATTTTATATAGAAAAGATTGGTTGGCACCAGCTGCTAAAAATTGAGTTTAAGCACACTGTGAGAGACAGATATTCTTCCAAAATGTTGTCTTTTGAAGCCCAGCCAACATTTATTATTGGAACTACCATAATTCATGAGATGATCTCAAGCAGTTTCTTTCAAAAGGGAGGGATTTCAGAGAGACAACTGAGAATTCATGTCTTCTCCTTTCCAGATCACTGGTGAGAACAGCACTTAGAGTCTCATCCAAAGCCCGTTGCCATCAGTAGGACTCTTTGCTGGACACTGTAATGAGCTTTCCATTTAATATAATCTGCAAACAAATGAAAAAAATAGGTTGCTGAATTAGTGATGCTCTGTGGCTATGGCAGTCTTCAAAATACATAGGAAATATGGAGTTTAAGTGTTTTAAGCAACAAATGTTCTGTCTTTGAATTTATAAAATGGCTACTTTAGGCCTTGTGTACACAACCACTGATAGATGCAGGTTAGTGTTAATATAATTCAGAATTAAATACATGTATGTATATAATGTATATGAAACCAGGATATTTATATGCTTATAGTTTTAGATGTGCGAAATCGTAAAATGTTAATCTATTGATACTTTATTTCAATTTAAGATAGAACAAAAATAGGACTATTTCACATTCAAATGGAATAGGATCGCAAATTCTTGTACTGTTCAGTTGTTAAGG
The DNA here is from genome assembly GCA_003342815.1 of Eudromia elegans. NCBI lineage: Eukaryota > Metazoa > Chordata > Aves > Tinamiformes > Tinamidae > Eudromia > Eudromia elegans. The sequence goes on along the minus strand of PTEX01000222.1, from coordinate 71,201 downwards.
TCTCTGTGGACTGATTATTAGTATAAAGGTTGTCAATCACAGTAGTGTGATTGAGCTAAAAGCAGATCCTTTAAGCTGCAAATATCCGGTAATACAGTAGAGTGAAAACAGGATGGGCAGGAAAAGATCCTGCAAAATGTGAAATATTTGTTGTCTGTCAGTAGTGTGGAGCAGAGGGTGTTCATCCTATGGAGTGAGAATGGAAACTGGCAATTTCTCTCTTCACCTATAGAGAGGGTGAATAGAAGCAGCAGCAGTAACAAGCCTGGAATGTTTCCTCATATATCCAGTCCATCTAATCCCAGGATAAGTCCAGGATAAAAAAGTGCAGAACAAGATTGGAACTTGTTCTTAGTAAAGAAAGCAACTTTCTAAGCTGCTTTGGCTGTGATCTGATAAAATAGAGCCCTAGAGGTTACTGGTTAATGTAAAATTCACAGTTATTCTGTCTGACTTAACAATCGGAAAATCTGGATATGACAGTAAGGAACTGATGTGGCTTTCCAGGAAGAGTGAAAATCTGTAGATTTACAGTGTTTGTTTTTGTTTTGCTTTTGTTTTTCTGTGAAAAAAAGAAGAAAAACTCTTGCTGTTTATATCCCTAAAATACTTCTTGAACATTTCTTGTTTTCTCCTACTTTCTTCTCATAACATGCATCGTAAGTGCCTTCTGTGTGGAACTGAGTAGTGCTACTGAAGAAGGTTGTTTTGCTCTTTCTGAAGATGGATTTTGATTCACTGTGATAATCAGATTACTAAGAAAGGGTAAAATCAGATACTCTGGCATTACAGTACTGTTTGAAGAGTTATGCGCAGGGTGCAAATAATTATTGGAATCTAGTCAGGTGCAAGCATCTGTTTAAACTGTAATACCTGACATTATAGATATGTCGTGCCTACTGATCACCCTAATCAGTTTTGGTTATACATAGATTCAGATGCTGCTTATTTAGCTTGCTTTGGGAGGAAGCGTCTCAGCCTGCATGACTAATTATTCTGAAATCTATTGTGTGCTGACAGACTGTGAGAGCTGTTAGACATTTGTAAATTCTGTATTCAGGAAATTATTTGAAGAATCATCAAAGCGGAAAGCATGCTTATGCACTGTTTTCAAAAAAAGTAAAACTACTGGAAATAGGAGCAGCCACATCTTGAAACTTGAAACTATAACTGAGCTTTGCCTTCGAATGCGATGAAAGCATCAGGTTCCTCCCTACAAAATCAGACTGCTTAGAAGTAGAATGGATGTGCAGATACTGCGTTTTGAGACAGATCAAGCGTAATCTATCAAAAATACATATGTGAATATTGAAATTATACAGAACATTGTCAGGAGCCTTTAAATTTAAGACAGAAAAAGATCAGAAAAAAATTTTTCAGAAAACATTTAAGTGAATGAAAATCAGGTGGTGTTTCACTACTGCCCATTAAAAGAACCCACATACAGCCTAGGAATCAAAAGGTAATTAAGTCTCTGCTCAGATGATGAGCAAAACAGAAAATGTGTAGAAGACCCTTTAAAGAGCTCCCAGGATTCGATCGTAAGTCCTTTCGTGAAAGAGCACCAGATACTGTAGCTGGGAGAAAGGAGGAAGTGAACTCGGTTGGGAAAAAAAGAGGAATACACAAAAAGCGGCGGGGGCTTGAGGACTTTATTTGATTGTTTCCTCTCTGCTGCTTTTCCAACTCATACAGACATCTAAGGACTTTTTGATTTATTTTATTCAACTTTGTAACTTTGATTTTGTGTGCCCATAGAATTTGTGTACCCATGGAAGGGAACCTTTTAGGCAAAAATCTGCAATGGACAAGTTTAGCTTGAAAGTTTCTTTTATGCAGTCGGCTTGAAAGGGCTTGTAAGATGGAAGGGCACCTAATTGGGGAAAATATGCCCAAACCTCTCTGGCTGCTGCTGCATTTTCTCTTGTTTCTCAGATAGGAGAAGGCTAAGGCTTCCTTAGGCGTCCTGCCTAAGGAAGCTGCAAGGAGCCGTGGGAGGAAGGGAAGAATCAAGGTACGCTCACATGCAGGAGTGAGAGTGAGGGTGCCAAAATGCCTTCTGTAGCTCTGTGTCCCTCAGCAGTTTTCAAACTCCACTGTGGGAATACTGAGTCTCTCAGGCATGAGTTGCCTGTTTTTCCACATTTGGTGATTCCATCTTTTCCCTACCTCTTTTGTTCTTAACTTTCAAACCACTGCTATTTACTATTATTCCTAATGATGTGGGAACTAGTATTGCAGCATCTTAGCAACAGCATAGCAAATTCTCAGTGCCAGATCTTATAGGAAAGTAAGGTGATTTTCCTTAAAACCAGACTGAAGCAAAACTCCAGCTCACTTACTTGCAGGCACCTGGATGTGTGTGTACAAGTGCTCTGTCCAGAAATCAGGCATTAAGATACCAGTATCCAGGTACTCTGCCTGTACTTTCTTGATATAGGGAACAGGGGATGCCAGCTCTATCACCCGGGTGCTTCTTAGGCTAGAAGCCAGGTTCTGCTTTTGGGTTCTTGTGTTGCTGGAGCTGACAAAGGTTATCACTACTTTCTGTCTGTATAGGTTGCCTCATAGCTCTGATTTGTTAGGATTTAGTCTGTCTTCCACTTCATTATTTGAATGCCTTATTTCTCTTATTCAGTTCTCTGTCTTCCTTCTGTCACCTCTTATAGCTTGTTATGTTTAACCTGAACATGGATTCTTCCATCTTTTGCCTTTGGCTTCTAACTTGGGTGTTCCCAGGTGCTCCAGGTTGCTGATATTTAGTGAAGTGCCATCAACACATGCTGTTCTTATGGATCTTCTCTGATTTGTTGCTCTTGGTATTTCCACATGCAGGCATTCCCATTTATTCTCCATTCTCACCTGTTTAAACATTTCTCTTGTAATTCTTTGTGGTAATACTTCAAAAGATTTTTGTTGTTGTTGTAGAATATTGAACATTAAAATCTAATGAGAGTGTGACAAGAGGGTGACCCTTGGGGAGGGCAACATTGGAGATTATGATAACCCTACGTCTAAATACATCCAGGCTGTCGTAATTCAGTTACTACGCTGGGAGAAAATCGGAGAACTAGAAATCAAGACACGACTTCCTAGCCTGATGACACCATCTAACTCTCAAGAATTTATTCTAGTGCAGGTTCTTTCTTCACTAGCTTCCAATTTGAAATCAGAACTGTAGTATTTGATGAATAAGATAACATCCAACAAAAACAGTGATGTCATAAGTCTATCCGTACTGCAAAAAATTGATTAAATAAAAATGCTGAAGTAATATCTTTGATTCTCAAACACAATAGGACTGTTACATGTGAAAGATACAATTTTAGAACTAGAAAAGGCAGTAGGTATTGAAGCCACATTTGAAATACTGAGAGCAACTCTAATCAGCTCATTATAATAAAAGTATTATGGAAATGAAGCAGCAAAGGAAAGGGTAAGAGAGGACTCTCAGAATTGAGACTCAAGGATTATAGTTATTCAAAAGGTCAAGAAATCTTTTTTTCTTCTTTTTTTTTTAAGAAAGAGGAGATTAAAAATAGACCTTAACCTGTAACTACACAGTGGAGAGACTTGGGAGGAGAATTGATACAAGATCATTTGAATAGATTTCAAATTGAAAAACAAGGGTGGAAAACCTTAAATCAAGAAATTTAAATTGCTTCAGGAATTCAAAGTAAGCTTTTTTTTTTTCCCCCAGGTAGAATGATAAAGAAATAGGAGAGCAATTGGAAACAGTGTTTTGAACAATATGCAGTACTTTGTTATGTAGCTTAAAGTATTCATTGATAGCACTTCCTTAAGATAAATAGAAGCCAAAAGAACAAAACACTTTCCAGAGAAAGAGGAGGAATTCTTGGGAAAAAAATAGAAAAGAAAGGAGGAGAAATAAGAGAAAGAAAGAAAGAAAAAGAAAAGAAATATTTAAAAAAATGTTAAGTTTGAAAGTTACAGTCATTCATTACACTCATACAGAGTTTCTGTGGTCTCAGTGGTTTTTGACACTGACCCTGTTGCTGTTTAAAGATTAGTAACCTGAGCAAATTAAGTATACAATGTATGTCTTGTTATATTAAACTTCCTAACATTCCATACCCTAGAGCCTAGTGGTTATTATCTTTTTAAAACGTAGAGAGCCTCCTGAACATTAAAGGAAGTCAAAATATTAGCTGACTGTATTAAAAGTTTGGGATGTTTCCTTAGTATTTTTCTTGGCAATTGTTAGGACTCTTGGGGATTTTAAAAGGTCTGGACCTTTTATGTGTTTGGAATTCACAAGATTGCAACAAATTTGCTAATATGTGATTAGGAAGTATAAATAAATTATTTAAGTGATAATCATCTGTATGTTTGAAACAGGTCGCAATGTTTAGACTCTCTCCAATTCCCTGATGTGGTTCTCAAGCTCTGTGAGGTTGTCGGTACTTTGTACTTTTCACTTTGCATTATTTGTGTCTCCATGTGTTGCTGCAGTGCCAAAATATCCTCCAAACCTGAAGATCTCAAAGTGAGCTATAAGACAGCAACATCTACATGTGCAGACAATTCATTATAACTAGCTATACATGGAAATGATAGGACCACAAAGGAGAAAGCTACTGGCTTATCTCCTACCTATGAAAATGGTCCTTCCTCTGTAGCATGTACCCAGAGGGCCTTAAAGAAGCCTGAGGTACCCGCACTGCTTTCTGCTTCCAGAGTGCTCCCAATTTCTGTGCAGGAATTTCCTGTGAACTCCAAGTTCACTGAGTTGGACATCTAGAGCACCTGAGGGCAGTTATATTTGCCAAGTATGTATTTGGGAACCCCATCTGTCCTCTGCCTGACCATAGATATTTGTTCTTCAGCAGCTGTCTAGAGAAACAACCCAAATCCTCTGTTTTCTTGCCATTTGTCTTTTTTCCTTCCAGATAGGGATTGTAGGAAAAAAGATGACTTGTTTGTGGAAGACCAGGATGTTTTGTAGCCTGATCTTGCATAAAGAAATCATCAGTTGAGACTTCTTTGAAAATCAGATTCAAAATGTATTTTCCCACAGGAGTTGATTACTTCACAGGAAGCCTTGTATCAGCCTTTTGGGGGTGTATTTCTCCCTAGGATGTTGTTTTAGATTGTTCTTCAGCTTCAAATTTAAAGCAGTGCTTTACTGAAAAGCATGAGCATTTCAGAGATTCCTTTCATTTACACTGTTGAAAACCTGTGCAGCATCCTTTGGGACTGTGTTCAATATGAGTTGCACATCATGCACCATTAACTGGAGACAAAAGGAGAGTTATCTAGAGGTTCTTTTGCTTTTCAGATTCCTAGGTTCTGAAATTTTTGTTTTCCTGACAGTATGAAGGAAGAATTTTACCTGGAAGCACCTAAATAAAACTAAGACTTTCTCCATTACGCTTTCAGTGGATTTTTATGCATCCTACTTGTTAATGTCTGAACTACCTTGGCCTCCAAATACAGAAAAATCTATCTGTGCTTCTTGGATCACAGATACTCATTTGATATTTAAAAATTTTTAAATTATGTCTTTTAAAAACTGATGAGCTATTATCTATGTTATGTACAGATAATACATGATATTGAATCCCAAATCAAAGTTAATATCTTAATATTTAAATTTTCTTTCCTCTTTCATGACATTCTATGGAAATCTTGTGAAAACTTTGCTGTTGTTAGCTGGTTTTCTATGGCACACGCCGTGATTCTGATCAACTGTAAGTTTGGATCTCAACAGCTGAATCAGCTTTAACCTTCGTTCCTCATATATGACTTACTCAAGAGATGTTTTCTCATTGCATTTAGGAACCTTATGTTCCTTTACTTCACAATAAAGATTATAAACATAGTCAAAATTGTATTTAAGAAGCCTCTTTTCACTGTCCATATTTACCAAAATACTGGTTAAAAAAAAAAAAAAAAAAAGACAATGATACACCAACTACTTTTGAAAAGTCAGATATACTGAGAATTAAGACTGTACACTACAGACCATCCTGAAGATTTCTTCTTTATCTGCAATAAGGTTAAAAAGGATCTCCTAGATCTCCAAACAAACCTTGGCACAGTGTTGGCTTTGTCCTTCAGTAAGGCAAAAACTGGGATTTTGCGGAATAGATCCATCTTGAGCTTCTAACTAAACTCTGAAATTGTATTTAGCTACCACGATGTTTTGTAACTGTTTGGATTTGTGTGTGTATGCATGACCAGTACTACACTATTCCTTATGTGAGTTTACCTGAGGAACAATTCAGGTTGGAAAGACCTTTTGGAAGTCGCCTAGTTCAACCTCCTGCTTAAAAGCAGCAGTAACTTCAGAGTGGGGTCAGGTCACTCAAGACCTTCTTGTATGCAATGTTTTCTGATTGCATGTGTAAATAGAACCAGTAGTCAGATATGTTGATTATTTCTCTGGTATTTATTAATTTGCTGGGTACGTGAGACGTGTCAGCTGATCAGCTGAGTGCACCTCTTTCAAAGTCCTAATATATTGAAGGTCACTGTTGATCACCATTGATGTCTTAAAATATAGTATTTATTGCATGTGTAGTGTTTGGTAAGCCATGTAAAATACTGAGTGCTCAATACTTACAATCTGTGAAAATAATGAGTCCCATTGAAGGCACCTAGTACAGTGTGCGCAGAAGCAGCCGCTCTGCCCTGACCAGTTCAAAGTCTGAGACAAAACCCGTTTGCTGGCACAGTACTCGTCTCATTCAAATCTCAGTGCAGAAGAGCTGTCTCAATAACTTATTTGATTTAGGAATAGAGAAGCAGTGTTTTTCTCATTTGAGTTACTCGATATACTTGAATTACTTTACCAAAAAATAAACTTTATAAGATCTTTGAGTTATACTACTCTCCTGAAACGTCCTGCAAATCTTTTGTGAAGGATGGATAGTTTTCTTCCATTACCTCTCTTCTTTTGTTTCTCAGATGTAAAATCTGCTGTAAAATGAGTATTTCAAAACATAAGAATAGAAATTTTCATGCAGACTCTGCATCTTTGCATGAACCACAACCACATATGTAAGTGGCTCAGACCAGCTGCAAAGTGATATCTTGAGATGGAGAAACAAATTGAATCTTCAGTAGTGAGAAGAAAACAATTAGGCCAAAGGAAGACTACTTAAATATTTTCAAACTTGGTGAGAAAATAAGTGATAATTCAACAGTGCAACACTGCAAAACTAGTTTGTCTAGTTACATGTTTATTTGTTCTTACTTAGACTTTTTTTTGTGCTGATTCATAAAAAGGAGTAAATGGCCCTCTATTATTGAATAGAAGAATTCACCAAAGTAAAAATAAGTTAGGCTAAAATCAAATATTTGTAGCATCCTCTACTCTGTTTCCTAATGTTCAGCTGAAAGCTTTCAAACAGGAACTGTTTCCTTATGAATCATTTCTTTCCCAGTTATCTGGCGAAAACTTAGCGTAGCTCTGCTTCCGAGCACTCAGCTCCTGCTACAATTCGTTCCAAATGTCCCAGCATGACGAGAGAGAATTTCTGAAGGAAAAGAAGTGGTGGTGCTGTGGGAGGGAAGAGCTTGAGGTGCTGTCCTCAGTTGCACTCTCCCATTTATGGATAAGAGCTGTTCCTGATGCATCTCAGTGACCTGGTGCTGGTGATGAACTTAGTCACGTTGATTGCAGAGCACGATCTGGGAGGCAGAGGCTGGAATAATCAAAAAACTGCAGGGCAATGGATGCCTGAGACCCATTTTCCATTTTGTGTCCAAGACATATAACAGGGCTTCCAGGGGAAAAAAAAAAAAAAAAAAAAAAAGAAAAAAAAAAAGGAAAAAAAAAGAAAAAATATGTCAGGGCTTATATTTGGCATCCTTTGTATTAAGGCTTGTATTCAGGCTGAGCATAAGGCTGCAGGATAGATAGATACGTAACATTGTGCCGTCTGGTCTTCTCTTCAAAAAAGCAAGGAGAAGGTGAAAATCTACTGTGCAGTGAACAGTAAGATCTCTTATCTCCAGGGCAAACCCTCTAGCAGAATAAGAGGAAACTTTTATTTTGTAGGAACTAAATTCCCTCACCTAAAATAAATTTGCTACTGTATTCATCTGACAGCATTTGTGAAAATAATTGTTAGAGAGGAACAGTCAGTTAATCCACCTAAAAGTGTGATTGCCCAGCTGGTGGGCAGGAGCGATCTCCCTGTTTTTCTGCTTTTTGTCCGCAGTGCACTTTGAGCTCCTGTTAACAACTGGCCTTTTTACTTGGACTTTATGTAACTGAACTGCTGTCTCTCACCTCGTGAGCAGTTCAAAGCCCTACCTGACAAAATGAGGCCCATAGATCTCCACAGGCCAACGCGTGTCCTCTTGTAATTATTGCCGCCACTCCGCCCAAAGAGACTAGCTTTAGCGTCGCTTCTCCTGTGGTGCAGAGCTGTAGAACAGGCTTTTCCCCGCTGTTTCTTTTGATACTAAAGAACATGAAACAACCTATTCAGTTTCGCTGTAAGATCTCATAATAAATATGGTAACTACTAGCTCACTGCACTGCTTTTCACCCAGCTGTATTTTGAGAGGTTGGGAGAAAGAACCGCCTGAAAGTAGCTGGTTTGATTTCTAATTTCTTGAAAGGCAGCTGGTTGAAAAGATATTCGGTGAAGTGGTAGTGGAAGTTTGAAATAAATAATGACCAGTGGTTCCTGATGAAGAAAAAAAAAAAAAAAGTGATACTGAGCTTATTATGAAAATAAATTTCTATTATTAACTATGTTATCAAAAGTGAGAATCAAAACTGAACGTGCAGCTGGGGTGTGGAAGTGCCTAGATATAAATATGAATCCCAGACTGAAAATGAGTCTGTGCAGTGCATGATTGTGGGAGGAGGTTGCATTCAGATCGAACATTAAATTGAAGGGCCATCAGCCTGGTTTGTGAGGTTGCCAGGGAGGGGAGAACTCTCACAACGGTGTGCAGAAAGAATAGGACTATAGAGGTGGTGTGCTGACCAATATTTCTACTCTGCTTTTCTCTCCAAAGTGGAATTGCAGCTTAATTGACACACACACATAAAATGTTCTCTGCAGAATCCAAAATACTGCTGAGTTCACAAAGACATTTGCAATTGCCTTTCAGAAACAGAATGCTTTCCTGGAGAAAATGCTGTTTTAATGTAGCATAAAAGTACAATTTAATCTCTAAGCAGGTGTGACTGTAAATGAGAAGAAAGTATAGTTACAGTTCTTTCTCGTTAAGAACAGTTCTTCTAATTCATTTGCCTAATTGTGGAAATTATATTCTTTTGTAACATCGGAATTAATGCGTGTAACTAAAATTGATGATGATATTTATCTTTTTTATGCAGAAGTAATAATTACACATTTTACATTAATGAGAAACATTACATGTCTGGTGTGGTTAAAATTTTCATTTCTGGAGTTAAATAGCTGAAATGTTAGATGTGGAAATAGGACAGATGGTTAAGTGGGTAGAGCATTAAATCGATGGGCCGTGACAGTGATGCAATCCTTAAACAGGTAATATTCCTCAACCTGGTCAGCCATTGGCCTATATATTCCTACTTTTACTTTTGTTGTGGAGCAAAGACTAGTTTTCACAGTGAGGTGCTTGTTAACTCTTTTTCTTCTCTGTACCTGCATTACTTTTAAATAGCTTACATGCAGGAGTATTAGGGTTGAAAAATGAAATATTTTGCTTGAAACCTAGGAAACAAGAATTAAACTTTACTCATTGACCTTTACTTGTAATTCTGAATGTGTGTTAGTATCTGTTCACTTGATTGTGTTCACAACCTGAGTAACTCCAGTTATATTCTTTGCAGGAGTAAAATAAGTATGATTTGGGGGTTTTTATATGCATCAGCATTCTCATGTGATTTTACCCTCTAATAACTTTGACGATGTCATATGACAATATGGAGAGGAGAACTAAAATGATTGAAGTTATTCAATTAGTGTTTATGTACAATATAAGAAAAATGGGGGTCTGCAGAATTTGTTGACATATGACTCTTTTTATGTAATTGGGCAATATTTTTAGATTAATCTTCCTTGACATGTAAGTGAAGAGTTGCCCCACTGCATTCTGTGAATGTTCACTGTGGAGAAGTCACTAAAGACATGGGGGAATCAAGCCCTACTCCCCTCACTGGTCTGTCAGGTAAGTCTGCTGTTCAACATTGCTGTTTTCTGATTTGTGCAACCCAGTCCCATCTGCTTTGTAGGCCTCTGAGTCATGGTGCCTCCTGCATAAGTCATCTTGCTGAATATCTCTCAGGATTTTTATTTTTAACTATAAAAGAAACCACAGCAATAAAATGTAATAAATGTGTTTTGTGCTTCTTGTTTATAATTGCCTAAAAATACTCTTTATATCATAGCAATGCAGTAATTTCTCATTCTATTTTATTAAATTGCAAAAGTAATCAGATAAAGTGCACAAATTATCGGTACAGCTTCAGAATCCCCTGTCACTTTTTTTTCTCTGTAAAATGCACCAGACGAAGGTGTCTTTACTGTTTCTCCATTATGCAGTTGCCAGTGCAGTTAGGAAAAGAAAATGTAAGCTACAGTCCTGCTGCTTCTCCAGGGTGACTGTAATGTTGATTTTAGCGGTATCCTCATTTCCAGACAGGTTATCGCTTGTCAGATGTTTGTCATTCTGTGGTAACAAAACAGGATGACTCAGCCAGTGTAGAAACTTTCCAGTTGTTCCCAAACTGTTCTGCTGAAACTGAAAAGCCATTTCATTTAATACCTCTAAAATCCCAGTAAGGGACCCAGGTACTTAGTTACACATGCCATTGCCCTTGAAATGAAAGCTGTATGCCTAACTAAAGGCCACCTACATAGCAGTGTAGCAGGGAGAAGCAGAAAGAGGCAGATTATGTACATTAAAGCCACTTGAAGCAGATGCAATTTCTACCTGTAATGTTAATGGAGCAGAGGAACACAGATTTGATTGAGAGGCCGCAAAACAACTTGCCAAAGAGGTGTAAGAGACTGCAAGGCAGGGAAGGGGAGGAAGCACTGGCTCTTACACGAGCTCAAAGGGGGCGAATGGTCCTTCTCTTTCTCCTTGTCTTGAAGCAAAATTTTCAATTTTCTCTTCTACTAATGGGAAGAAGAAGACACAATAAACCACCAGTGTTTTTAGTGTGATACTTTCTTTAACTACAAGAGCATAGGTTTGTGTTGTTTCAAAATGTATCTGTTAACTAGATGTTTTAATTTTTTTAATGTGAATTGAGACTGTTATGTAGTTAGGCACAGATAAGACATTCGCAGTGTTCAAGTCTCCTTGTGTGTATGTTGTGTACATATTCTTCTCTTCCCTACCAAACATATCTCTAATATGTGAAATAAATACAAATACTACTGTGTTTATCTGGTTATTGGGTCCTATTTACATAAGTTTATGTACATCTTTGTGAAGAATTGAATAATGAGGAAAGAAAGAAATTTTCTCATTGTGAGTGGTCTGATAGAGTGCAAAGGCTGCTACTACTGAGATTTAGCTGTGTAAGATTTCCTGTATAAGCCTTTAATATCATTTCTTGTATAAAATCATGTGGATATTATGTTTGCTTGTATTACTATGTGACTTTAATAGTGGAATTGGAATCTTAGGCTTAAGTACAGACTTCTGCTACACTTTACACTCTATATGGTCCATCTCCTCTGTAAGCTGAGAGACGTTGCAAGGAGGAGGCAAGAGCACAGAGAGCTGTATCCTGCTCTTTTAAAAGCTGGAAACTAATCTGAAGGTGTCTGAAGCGTGGGGCCCTTCTGCCCAGCGCTTACAACTGCTCATCATGACTAAGGTGCTCATGACCTAGAAGCAAAGTCAGGCATGGGCAAGGTGCCTATCCATGCGTTGTCTGGGGAGCGTTGGAGAGAAAGCGTGTTAATGCGAATTACCTGGGCCTGCTTGAAAATGGATGCATAGAGGCTGGCAGATCTGTTCAGCTCTTCTAAAGATTTTAATATGGGAAGGAAGGCAGTTCTGCACTCCAGAGGGCTGAAAAGCGCAAAGGAGCAGCGCTTTAGTCTTAGCAAAAGAATAATCTTTCTCTCCCATCAGCTGCATACTCACTTGCCCTGTATCCTTGACCCCAAAACTAAGAGAAAATTTTCTGTATGCTTTTACTCTCTATTTACTATTCTCTGAATGTTTGCTGATAGCAGCCCAATTGTAGAGCCATTGCATGTCTTATAGCTTTAAATAACCAAAGGGCAAAATTGTTCTGATTTAGCCCATGCTCTTGGCTATTAATGAAATCTCTTTTCTTGTCTTTTTAATTTTGAAGCTATTCATCTTTTTTTTTTTTTTTTTTATGAAAACAATCCAGTAAAGTTTTTGAGCAAAACCTACAAAGCCATTTTTCATTAACTTACGACTTAAAATGTTTACTTAGGTTCCTACAGTAATTACTAAGTGATGAAACTGTCAGAGACAAATGCATCATGTCTAGTAGAAATATTTGGAAAATTTACAGGCTTTAGCATTGAACACAATGAATAACAAACATCACTAGAAACAAAGCTGACAGCTAATCAACTGCTGTTTTACAGGTGTTCAGTTTGGCAGTACTTTCTCAAACTCAGTTTTCTTTCATAGTAGCATTTCATATGTTTTAAGTAAATATAACAGGAAACAATTTTTATCACTGCTTATTGCAGCACATGGAAATGATTTAAGCCAGAAGATTTGCATTTAGACTTGCCTTTCAAATATTCCCAATAATCTGAATGCAACCAATGTTTTGCATTCATTTCTGCTTCCATTCAGTGCCGAAATATGGACTATATACTTGGTGGTTAAAAAAAAAAACAAACCAGTCTTTGAGGTAGATGTGGCTTCCCGTTTTTGTTCTCCCTGTTTGGCCAAAGAATTTCATCTCCAAAAAATATGGAGCCTTTCTGTCTTCTCCCCATTTATCTTCTATCATCAGCCTTTGAAGCTGGACCAGGATGTAGGTATTTTTTACTCTTCCTGGTTTGAATGGCAAAGCCAGCTAAAGAGGCTCCTGTTCTTCCCCTGGCCACTTGTCACTACCCTGACAATTGCATTAGTGCCACACTTGGCAAGATTGTGCTGTACGGTATATTACCAAAGTGGTTCAACTTAAATATAAAGTTAGCCCTGTGAAGTAGGGCTATTTCAAATTCCTTTAAGTTCTTTTATTTTACAATGTGGTCCCATTGACAGTTGTATGGGTACAGATGAAGGTGCAGCTGAGGTGTGGAAATAATCATTTGGGTGTAGGAAACGTCTGCCTGGGTATGAAGCTGTCAGTCTGCATGGTGAGTCACAGCACCAGCCTTTGCAGTTCGTTATCATGTTACATGGAGTTTTATAGAGATTTTGTACCAACACTCTGTATAATTTTGTAGTTCTCCTATAGAGGATAGTTTTCCTTTAACCTTATTCATATTTCTTTATTCAGATATTTGGCAGGTGTGCTTTTTGGAAGAGAATGAACAATGGTGTCATGAAAAACATGGTAGTAGAAGTGGGAAGATTTACTACTTTCCTTGTTTATTTTTTGCTTTTACCTTTCTCTCTGCTTTGGTTGTTTATGTAATTATTAGTCAGAAGTCATGCAATAGCAAACTCTGAAAAGATCTATAAATATTTACACTAAAAATTATTTCCAAGACAATATGCTAATCATAGATTTATTAATTGGGAGGAATACAGCTGGTTCAGTTTAAACACTAATCTTTGAGAATACAATGCCATGACATTTCAGGCCTTCTAAGTATTTTCTGGGGAATTGCCATTTAAAAACTAGATTAGTTTCCTATAAGTAAATTCCTCCTTGTTGGCAACTACTCAGTTTTTGGGTAGCACTTTTGATCTGCCTGCTGATTGACCAACCATGTGTTACAATACAAGATATTTCAAGCAGAGGGAAAAACAGTAACCACTGAATTGTAACAGAGCACTGACTGCTGAGGAGAAAAAAAAAAAAGAGTGCTAAAAACTGCCACCATTGTGCTTCCATGGGCATTAAAAGTCCAAGGGACAGGAAGACGGAATTATAAAACACAGAAATAGGAACAGTTCTTTTTATTTCTGATGAAGTGATTGTAGTAAGTAATACAAATATTTGATTACTTTTATGAACATTCACTTAATAAATTAACTCTAACCATGTACTTAAAGCTTTAGATTTGTAGCCACAGAAGTATTTATTTTTACAGAACAGATAATCATGTTGCTTGATTATATATTCACATATTGTATGACTTTACATACTAAAACTAGTAATCTTGCAGAAAAACTCAACAAAATACATAATTGTAAACTCAATCAAGCAAATTTGAATAACTGAGTAGTTTTATAAGAGACCCAACAAGCAGAAGCTCAGTCTGAGAAACTGAACAATGGTTATATAAATAACCAACTGAACAACTGGGCTCTCTGAAATAACCATTAACAGTTAAAGCATTAATCAAAACACTTTTCCAAATCATGCCCACCAAATTAATCCTAAATGTACTTTGAATACATACATGGGACAAATTGATGTCTAGTATAAGCAGCTGGATTTTTCCATTGAAGAATGCTCCTGTTAGTAAGGAGTTTAGACACAGAGGTCCTGTCAAGAGTAATTTTACCTTCCTGAAAAAAAGATGAGAAAGCAAATGCTGCCTTGGGGATGTTGCATTGCGGTGTCACTCACTCACTGCTGCTTTACATGCTGCTGTAGTGTTGCCAGGTGCAATCACCATCTCCTTGTATCCAGATAGCTGCATGTTCCATTAATCCAAAAGTCAGCTTCGGAAGAATCAGTAAATCCAAATCTCTGAGTAATCATCTGGTCAGCTATTGCACACAATATTAGCTTTATGTTACATTTTTCTCACTCACACCGTGTGCTTAGTAGCCCACCAGTAATCCTTAATCTGCTAGTGCCTTTCCCAAACAGTGCAAATTTTCATTTCCTTCTCAACCTGTGATGTGTTCTCTCTCCATCAGAAGCAGGAGGCAATGAAAATCTGTCACTTGAACATCCCTTTCACAACTGTAAGACTTTTTCCAACTGCTTCCACTCATTTGGCCCACTCTGTTGCAAACTATATTTCTGAATACTTCCTCATTTTTAAAAGAGTATACTTTATATAGATTTGAGTGAGGGTAGGACTAGGCCTTAATGCACTGTTTCTTTTCTTTCTTTAAAAAGCAAATAACAAAAAATGCAATCCGGACTCAAATCATCTTCAAATATATAGTCCAGTCTAGGGCTAGATGAGTGTAAAGGCGCTGCCACAGCTGGGTCATTGACTTTTTGAAAAGTGCTGCCTTGTGCCCTGCTGTCAACGTGCTCCCGAGGTGTGAGCACTAAGATTTTTGGATTTCAGTAGCTTAGAAATCAGCAATGGAAATATCCTGAAGCCCGTTTTGATTTTGTCTCTCAGAATGAAAAGATCTGCTGTGTACCGTAACTGCAGTTACAGTTGATCAGGTTTGTCACTTTTTGTCACTTTTTGTCAGGCCAGATTTTTATTTTCATTCTATCCTAGCAAGTTGCTTGGCATCAAGTAAGGAGGAGAAAAACATAAGGAAAATAAAAAGGGTGATTTTTGAGAATACTTCTGTCATAAAATTATTCTAGTGTTTGATCTTCATAGAAACAGTTTTAAACAAATAAAAACATTCAGCATTAGTTTGAAGTAGTTATGATTATTAAGGAAAATATTGATTAAAGAGATGGTATGAATTAATATCACAATTTTGTCCCATGCGCTTCATGCCTCCAGAGTATAATATTTCAATAAAATGGTCTTTATTACAAGCTGCCTCATTTTGTGGTCCAGTTCAGCAGCCACTTTATTATATAGGGTAATTTTATTGGGTAAAGGTCACACACTATAGCTGGTAAATGTTATGCACATTCATCATTTTAGATTCAATAAGGTTTTGAGATGTGAACTTATTAGTTAATAGGAAACCAATATCTCGGTCCTTTCTAGTTTGCCAATATCTACAACAGTCACAGATATAGTGTATTTTTGCCGTGTAAGCTCTGCAAATGGTTTATCTTAGTTACAATACCGTGGGAGTAACAAAAGTTTGCTGGCATTCTCTTCAGAAGAAAAGATGTTATTGCAAATGAGCTGGTCTTCCCTTCACACCACTGCTGATAAACCTTACTTGAAAGTCGGTGTAAGGATCTCCTTAATATTTTTACAATAAACGAGATATGACATTATGACATTATTTTTTAGTTTATTGAGTATATTTAGTGTATTATTAGTGTATTTAGTGTACTGTTACAACTCATCTTGATGTATTAGCTGCTGAAGAATTTTATCTAATAGCCACATGCAGAACCTGGGGTGATAGTTCCTTGTTCCTCTCAGGGAATGGAAGGCGGTTGCCTCAGCCTGCTGGTAAGGCCAAAAGATCACTCAAGTTCCAAGTGGGATAGAGCAACCCACCAACAGCCGCTGAGGTTTATTAAATACAGGTATTAAATACCACCTTTGTTTTAAGAATGTTCCCACCTGTAAATTATTGCACGTGAGAAAAGTATTTGGGAACAACAATAATTGATGTATATACCAATAATTAAGCATATATACCAATAATTAAGCCGTTCCGTAATGTCTTCCGTAAACATCAAGCTTGAACATTAGAGAGAGCTCCAACTTGGGCAGTGGTGACACCAGCTCGAGGATTTCAGTCCTAGGTTCATCACAGCAGCCAGAGAGACTGGAGTCCAGCTCCCACAGCCTCCTGACCTATGCAGGGACAAACCACATGGTCTGAGTCACCCACAGCCACAGCAGGTTTGGCCCCCATTCCGACTGTTTTTCTTTTATGATCAATTCTAGCCTGTCTCTGTCTAGGATGACATTCAGTTACTGTCAGCCATTTAAGATGCTTTTAGTGTGGGTATCCACTCTTGTCCGCAGTCGGTTGCCCTGAACTGCCTTTTTTTGGCATTTATTTCTTCTGCAGAATAAAATCATCAGCTGCAACCTTGACTGGCTGAGATCATTGTGTTACTTCAGTTTCTGTAGAATGACTTTGCAAGTGGATCCGTGTCCTGTGATACCTACTAAAAAGACCTGACAAAAGTTGGCACGCCATGTGTAAAATGTCAGAATACATTTAACGTAACAAGCACCGTGAATGTTGTTGCCATGGATAAATCAGGAAGTATGTCTCAGTGCAGATCCTCAGTTTACTTAGAGGTTGTCTTGCTTTTACAAGTTTGCCGATGATTTCTCTGCTAGTCTAAAGGGACTTAACGTGCTGTTTCCTTGCAGGCTTATTAACTCTCCTTCGCTGCCTTTAACTCCAC
Source organism: Eudromia elegans (assembly GCA_003342815.1). Taxonomy (NCBI): domain Eukaryota; kingdom Metazoa; phylum Chordata; class Aves; order Tinamiformes; family Tinamidae; genus Eudromia; species Eudromia elegans. The sequence goes on along the minus strand of PTEX01000222.1, from coordinate 53,902 downwards.
GTTCTGCTGGCATCTGTAATGCAACTTGCCATCCATGGGAATTTCCTGGGAGAGTTTATTCCCTCTGCATGCGCTATTAGAAAGCTGAATGGAAATCATAGTGATGTCTTCCCTCTTCCAGCACTTTGGCGTATCGGCTGCTGCAAGCTCCATGCAATGACCTGTTTCCTGTGGAATTTTCCTGACAGCCCAAGTCGGGCAACACACCTCAGGAAAAATTTGCTGCGTATCCGCTAAGCTTTGGTCATATTGCTCCAGGCAGCTAGGGCTTCATATCCACATCACAGTGATTACAGTGCTTTACAGTGCAGCTGAGGAACAACAGACTGTGGGTCCAACAGCATGTCTGTAAATATGGCAGTTGGGTGTCGGGCAGCTTTTTATTGCAGAATGTGCCTGTTGCAGCAACTTGTGCCTGCTGAAGCTGTGCTGCAGATGCCCTGCTGTGCTGCAGTGTGTAGCCTCTGCACATGCTGTTGTTCTGTCCAGATTCACTGCCAGATTCAGTATCTTTTCCTCTCTTGCTCAGTGCCTGGACATTTTTCCTTTTGTGCTTTGTATTTCTTGCTACACTCTTGGCTGGATTACCTGTTCTGCCTCCAAAATCCTTAAGCCTGACCTTAACTTTCTATTAAGGACTTTGAGTACTTATGCTTAGGCAGCAGCACAGTTTAGACATATTTGAACTCTCTTTAAACTTGCTAGCAATGAAGCTGAATAGGGTAGAGGTTACACAGGCCTCAGCATTTACCTGGCTTCTCATACAATTTTTTAAGAATTCACTGAGCTTTTTGTTGAGGTGTCCTTACTGCTAGCGGTACTGTTACCTCCTCATTTAAAGGACCTTTACTGTGTCTGCTATTTTGATCTTGGACAGTTCAATTGCACTTGCTTTCTTGGAGGGAGTTTACTTGTTGTAGCTAACAGGTCGTCTGGAGCTGTTTTGCTGAACCTTTACCCCTATCAGTGATATTCTGACCCTGTCTCTGGTGAAGGAATCAATGCGACCTCAAAAGTTCTACATGGAGGTCAGCAGTAACTACAGTCTCTTACATCTCTGACTTCTTAGTTTGAAGAGAAAAAACAGCATTTCATTCTGTTGAGGATTAAGTCACTTGTTAAACACCTTGGCCATCTGTAAATATGTTTTCCAGTGTTGTTTCTGGCATCAGCCTCACTTCTTTAGTAAGACAAAAAACTTTGTCTTCATTAATACATCTCTATCATCTTGTGTGTGTGTAACTCTATGTTCAGACTCAGCTCTTGCTGCCATTGGCAATGTTTTCTTGTCTTACTGAAATCCAGTTACATGCTGGTTTGTGTTCGTCTGTTCTCTAGCCTGAGTTTCCAGGTTCTGCTTAGTTCGGTTGTTAATTACTTCTTCCTTTTTCAGTTGGTCTCATAGTTCACAGCTGTCAACACACACTTCTGTGCATTGCATGCCAGGTAAAACAACTTTCTCTTCTTTCCTTTTATCTAGACAGCACTGTGTGTTCACTCAGTCGCACTCCCGTGCAACCTGCATGCTCTTAGTTTGTGATGACAGGAAAGAGAGGAAGTGACTCTTAAAAACATAAGGGCTGTAGCTTCAGGATATGAGGAAGCTTTCCCTCTCTGGCCAGCTGGTACTGATGCTTCAGGAGATGGGAGTAACAGTCTGCCTTGCACGGTATGGATGTGAATAGAATACTGAAATCCATGAAGAAAGCTCTCAGTATTGGACCTAAGAATTTGCTCCATTATAAACTGTTTGGTTTATAGTTTAAGACTGAATTAGGGGGCATTTCTTAGGTTTTGAACTCAGAATATCTGTGTTTCTGGCTTCTAGAAGCTGCCACTTCCCAAGCTTGCTTTCCTCATAAAATCAGAAAGAGAACTATTAAGCAGAAGTTTAGAGAGAGAGAGAGATACAAATGAAATTCACATCATTGACAGTTTAGACCTTAATTCATGACTGAGCCTCTGTGTCCGCATTTGTCTCTTATTCCACTTTATTCCATCTTATCTTTCCACTAACTGGAGAATTAATCTACTGAAGCGCAGAGGCAAGGTCTCGCTAGCACTCCACTTCTTACAAAATATTTAATTATAGAACGAGAGAAAGAAAATAATTTCCAACAAAAAACAGATATTGCAGCTGGATGACAGCCAGCCTGTCTGGTCTTGCAGTTTCCCAACAGAGAAGTGGTTGATGTGTTCTGCCTCTCTCATTCTTTCTCATTTTATTGTTTTCTTGTCATCGCTCTTGATTCTTTCAGCTTCAATACAGAAATGGATTCTGTAAATCTGTCCAAACACTTATTTCTGACAACTCTAAGAAAAGGTGAATGTACACCATTTAAATTTTAATAAACAGGAACTCAATGCAATATACCTAACATTCATACTGAGTCTTCTTCCTATTGAATTCTCTTGACATTGAATTTATTTTTAACTGATTCTTTTTTTTCCCCCTCTCTCTAAGGAATGTGCATAGCATTAACTTCAAGAGAAATTTGTTATCTCCATCTGCAGGAGGTCCTGTTGTGCAACCTATTGCAGTGCATACTTCCTTCCATGAGGTTTTTCTGGTGACACCTGCAGTATTTGGCACAACAGGGAACAGAGAGAAAAAGAGACAGAATTTGCAGTTTGATTGTCTTCCCTATTGTGGAGATCAGCATGGTCTTTTAAATAACATTTATGTGGAACCCTTCTGTTTTTGTTCATTTTGTTTCATAACCTTTTGGAAAAACCAGTTCACAAGGAATGAAACAATAGACCCTTACAATTTTGTTCATGTTTAAAATCCAATTTTACGTTAGCCTCTTTTTTCTTAGACTCTGAATATTTTTATTTCATTTCTCATTTCATTCTCATTTGCAGCTCCAATTGGAAATACAGAAACACCATAAAACAGGTTTGGACAGATTTGATGGATTTCATTTGCAGACTTAGAGCTTCACAACACTCTGACTGTAAACGTGCCACTCACTCTCCCAGATTACTCTCTTCCTGTTTATATACAGAAGAGGAGGAGAATTTCCATCCTACGGCTCTTTAGGGACTTGATGTTTTGTTCCTCTAGCTTTCGCTTTCCCCGTGCTCCCTTTATTTTGTGTTGTCATGTTGTTTGACGTTTATCTTTGATTACTGCTCTGCCATCCCAGCCCTGGTTGTTCCAGCACCATCTGACTGTTTTCTTTGAGTCCCCACTCCCAGCTTTGCACTCAGCAGCTTCTGAGGAGGTGTCTCAAAAAGAGAAGCTCCCTTAGGATGTGTTATTAACTGCTGCATGACAAGGATTGCAGCATTCTATGTTATATGTTTTATATACTACAAAGGAATGTAATGCTAGGGTGCCACTGAGAATACCAGAGTTACCAGGATATTTAATTAAAGCTGAAAATACTAAATATAGAGTGAAATGTTTAATGCTTTCAATTAATACAACTATATTTCTAATTCCTGCTTTATTGCATGGTATAAAAATCCAAACTAAGTATTTTCCCTTGTTTTGAATTCTTCAGAAAATTATCTGTCAGGAGTGCTGTCATAATCCATATGTTTATATCGAACATGCCATTTTCAATGAAACAGTGCTGTTCTGATAGAATATATTTCACTGAAATATGCCTTTAATTGTGCCTAGATTGAAAACTCTAATAAAAATCAGTTGATATGGTAGTATTAACCGGTCAAGAGAATAGTTATGTAATTTTGAATGTATGTTGTATCACGCTGGATCTTTCTGAGTTATACTTTTAATTGAAATAGTAGAATGAACATACTGAAAATCTTTTGGCCTTCTGTCTTTGAGGTTAGAATAGATTCTGTTAATGTTTCTGCTGGAAGTGCTAGGAGAAACATGAGCAAGCTGCACCTACCTCCACTTGCTTATGCAAGTCTGGCTTATATTAAAACAAATGTTACATTTAATACACCGATGTGCAGATGTGCTTTTCTACCATGGGATGCTTGGGTGGGTTGCCATCTTCCTTCCGATATTACTTTCCACTTTTCTTCAGTTAAGCCCTACCTGTACAATCCTTACTACTTTGGGGATCAGATAAGCGCAGGATGCTACTCTGTTTAGAAATGGGCACCTAATCAAATTGTGCCTTATTGCACTTAGAGAATCCAGAGAAATTACTTTTTAATCTGACCTGAGCCTCTTCGAAGGATTCATAAAAAGTCATTAAGGAAGCATCATTTTATGCATATGAAATCTTTAAGTAACTGTTTTGGCAAATGCTCAAGAAGCCATAAGTAGAAAAATATGAACAACACCACAGTAGAATTGCTGTATTAGGACTACACGTGGTGGTCTTCTGGGCTGTACAGATCTCATGTAGAATGCTAGATAGTTCTGCAGAAAGTGTGAGAACCAGAAAAAGGCCTGTGAGAATATGAGAGACCCTAACAGTCTGGCCTGAACGGTTCTAGCCAGGAATACATACTGTGAAATGTTTACCTAGACTATGATATTAGACCCCAGGAAAAAAAAAATCATCGTTTCATGCAAAACATTGTAAAGCAGGTGACTGTACACACAGGTGGAATGATGATTTAAACAACAGCCAGGTTACACTTAGCTCATGCAAACGTGGCTGAGATTTCTCACAGTGTGACCCTAACATCTGGCTGTTTTACTTACTCCCACAAAGTTTCTGCCTGCAGAAGTGTTTAGGTTGCCAGTAGCACAGCTGAGGGAATGGTGCATATGCCATTATTTTCCCTTACTCTAAAAGATAGTTGGTTCTAGCATTTTTTACAAACCATTTTGTTGTTGTTTAGTTCATGCCTTTATTCTCCACTTGACAATCTCAGTTACATGCTTAAAATGTAATCACTGCCATCCGCTAGCACTGTATGTCCCTCCTTTACCCTGCCTTGTCCTTTTGGTCAAGGTTAAATGCTACTAAACCTGTCCAATATTGTGCTCACATGTAATCACCCCGCATCCTCTCCCTTATCGCCCCTTCTTGCTACATACTGAGTTCCCAACCATTAGGAAATTGAGGGAGAAAAAAGAGGAAAAGGAAGGGAATCGTATTTTTGAAGACAGATCTATTCATTGTCACCTGACTATTGTGTAGTCATATTACAAGGGGCACACTGCAGTTTCATAATGTGGAGAATTAATATATGAAGTCAGTGGAAGTTTGGATTTTTACCACCTCGTCAATAAAACATCATCATGGCCTTTTTTGCTGTAAAATCTTTGCAAGGCTTTCTTTATCAACACATTCTGGACAGATTTTTTATGTCAATATTAATCATAGAAAGGTTTTAATATGAACATAACTTTTAAAGACTTGTAAAACCTGTAAATCCTTTATCAATGTGGTTGCTAAATTTAGTATGAGCTGTACTAAATAGAATTAGCCAGCATGTCATAAAAGGCAATTCTACAATGGAAAAAAAGTCACCACTCTAAATGCCTGAAAACTGACCTAGTCTGCAAAAAAAAAAGGCATTTTATAAACAGTGCTTCGGTGCATTCCTTCTGCTGCACATCGCCTTGTTTCCTCTTTGGTTCCCAAATAGGCAAGAATATTCCCTTCCACTAAAACATATTCGCTAGGGAAACACCAGTGCCTCAGCAACAGTATATATCTTCCATGATTCTCCCATATTTTTGCAGAAATTACTAATTTATTTTTATTTTTATTTATTCTTTTTAACTGTAGAGTGTTTATTTTGCCCATTCTTTGGATAGAAAGCACAACCCATCACAAGCTTGTCCTCAGTAGTGTCCCTGTTCCCTCATCTCCACCTCCTCAAATGCTGATACACCTGCTCGTGCTGTGGAAGGATATTTAGTATATTCCCTCCAGTTTTTCCAGTGACAAAATTAACACAACAGCAAAGCAAAACAGCACGACATCTGCAAAGAACAATTATTGTTTCTTGCTTCTCTTGCCTTCTACGGTCCCAGAATATAAAATGCCTCTGTTTTCAGAGACTTCTCCTTTAAAGATGCTCAACAGCTGGGGGACCAGCGAGTTGATGTGCCAGGTCAGGAAGAAAAGGTGAGGCTGCCTGAAATACATAAAAATACCTCAGAAGTAGATAATAGAAAAGGAGAAGCAATAAGAATGGATGGAGAGGCCATGAAGGTGGCAGATTTGTGATGACTGGGCAGAATGTAATTCATAGATAAAAGAACTGACAAATTTTATTGTTGGATGATGCATTTCAAAGCTGGTTTTCACCTTCTACACCTCTGGCATCCTGACATCCTTCTGCAAGTACAGTGTCTGCAAGATTTAACAATCTCAGTGCTAAAGATAGTTAACGAATATCTTTGTAGGATCAGATAGTCATCCTTTGGGTGTTTATTTGAGTCTCAGAGCGAGTAAGACCTCTTGTGGGGGAACAGCTCCTTTGAACTCAAACATGGGACTGCTGTGACATCCCGAAGAGAAAAGGTTGTTCAGTACAGCTGTGGTCTTCTCGCTCTAAACTCTCCAGCTGAATTTGAACAGTGTCTTTCAGTAAGGGTGAAGGAGCATCTTCTTCACTGATAAATTACAGAGTTGTTTATCAAATGTATAACAGGCCTTAACTTACCTAGTGAGGATACCAGAGCTAAACTTAAAAAGCAGTAAGTTGGTTTATGGGCATCAGAAGACAAAGAAGATAGATTCCTGACCATGCTGTTTGGTCATGATCAGTTTAAAGAAGATAGCGTCCTTTAAAAGCTAATTGAATTGGAAATGTTAACTGTGAATAGAAGAGTATGTAAAATCCTTTATTCTGAACTGAACTACTCTTGATCCTTTTTTTCTTCTTCTTTTTTAAGACTCTAGAGGCATATAGTGGCCAACATTTCTTCTCTGTGAGAGCAGTTATGTCACTGTAACCAAATTACTTCTTAATTATTACCTATTTTAATTTTAATTAAGTGTAGCAAATTGCACTAATTTGACATGTAGGTTGGACACATCCCCTTCTTTAAACTCATGTTTACACAAACTTTTGTGTCTTTTGCAAATTTCCTTAGTGATGATTTTATGCATACTCCATTACTCATATTTACTGAAAGGTATGTATTTGCTGAAATTTACTCCCATAAGTATATTTACTGAAAAAATATGTATAGTACCAGATTAAATGTTGATCTCTGTAGAGCCTTACTAGAAATAGATAAGCTTAATGGAGAGGAGTATTGATGACTAATTAGAGGTAGCTTATTGAGATCTGTCATTTAGCCACTTCCTAATCTACCAAATATGTACTTGAATAATGTTGTATATTGCTAGCATTAGAGCATAATATCACTTGCGTCATATGACCGTAAAAAGTGCATTGCCTCTGCACGTGTCATATGTAAAAACTTTTGAAAAAATGGAAAACGCCTTTTTCACAATGCCCTCACCTTCTACTCAATCTCTCTTCCATAATTTGCAATCTATTAAAATTACATTTCTGTTTTAAAATGATTGCATATAATTTAGTTGCCAAGCACATATATTTTATTACTTATATTTTTAGGAAAATTTTTAATTAATATCATTTTCCTTCTATACTTATTACAGTAATGCTATTTACAAAAGAAGTACAAGACAGAGTGGAATGTATCATGATAACCTGGATTTACTGAAAGAAAAATTAAAATTAGAATATTTCAAAATAGCCAGTGAGATTCAATACCCTGCTCGGTATTTTTATAACAACTCACCAGAGAAAGGTTTTTGTACTACTGTGCAATTGCTGCTTTTCCTACAAACCCCAGAAGGAGTTGGACACATTTTGAGCAGTGTTTAGTGGTCTCTTCTGCATTAGCTAGATGCTTAAATCCCTACCGGTGCCCGTGGAGGATGGAAACTCATTTCCAGCTCTCGGCTGACTGCCCAGGAGAGCCGTCGCGGCCGCGGGCCCGGGCAGGGCTCTGTGCAGCGGCTGCCAGTGTGTCCTGCAGGGGCTCCCGAGCCCAGGCGCAGGATTCCCTATGGATCTGGGATGTGGCCTGCGGGTTGTAGAGAGAACGACTTGGCCAAACGGGCTTTAGTCATTATACTGTCATTTCTGTTCAGCAAATAGTGAAAGTGCGGGTTGTAAAAAGCTGGTGGAATATCATTGGTATCTACACTGGTGTTAAAGATCGCGCACTGTGTGTGCTCGATAGGCCTTCACAGTTGCCATTTTGTCTGAGGATCTCTGTGCAACATAAAATGTAGTTTGCATACCTAGATTTTTGCGTCACATAGTTTGAAGCCTTACGCACAGTATGGATGAAATCCAGTCTTTTCAGAATTTCTTGCAAGGCCGGGACTAAAAGCAACTACTGGGATTCATATTTTTACTGTTAGGCGTTTGCAGTAAACAGGTTGATTTCAAAGTGTAGTGTCATTAAATTCCCCCTTCTCCCTCCCTTTATAGTTGTTACATTATAGGCTTCCCATCATTATGAAACATAGTGTGTTAGGACAGTTTAATCGCAAGACATACGCTTTTTCATTGATGATCCCAGCGTAAAGAGTGGTTCTTCTGGATGTTTTCCTTGGGTCTGAGGTGAGCACTAGCACTTTGACCAGGCCGAGGGGCAGCAGCTGTGAGGAAGGCGGGGAGCTGCTGGGATTTGATGGTGGACCTAAAGGAGTGTTTTCCGGCAGCGCAATGGAGGGGGAGCTGTGTAAACCTTCTTGCAGGGAAGCTTTGCTGATTTTGCTGTGCACAGCACGCTGAGAGTTCACAAGGAGCAAAGGCATCTGGCACCACATATAAACTGTGAATTGGGTTTGAAAAAAGCTTCTTCTTTTCTTCTGCAGAATTCATCATTTCTGAACATCTTCTTGGTAGCTACCACTGGCGTCCATGCTGAATGAGATTTTGACAGCTTTTCCATGAATGAGCAGCACATGCAAATAGGGAAGAAGAACTTGCAGTGTGGAAAATGGCAGTGTGTTGCAGGCTGGAAGGCACAGGCTGAGGAAACGTAGGAGTCATCTGGTTACCTGCCGTTAGCTAGCCCTGCAGCCCCAGCTTTCAATCAGTAACTCTCACTGTTAAATTAGCAGGTCTGTCCTGCCTCCTCCTGGCCAATCCGTATGGAATTATCTATCTGGTATCCTACCCTGACCTCTTGCCCTCACTTTGAGTAGGCTCTGGGAATTCATCTCTCTTCGAATAATCCTCCAGGATGACTTGGGATGGTAATAGAGGAATGTTTGACAATACACGAATTAATAGTTTTCTAGAAACCAAGGCTGAATCCTGGCTAAGATGGTAGTCTCAGGCCTCCTGACACATCTTAAAATTTAGTGCCATTCCTTGCCCAAAAGATTTCTGGGGGTTTTTTTGGGGTTTTTTGGGGGTTTTTTTTGGTTTTTTTTTTTTTTTTTTTTTTTTTTTTTTTTTGGGTTTTTTTTTTTTTTTTTTTTTTTTTTTTAACATGATCTTCATCTCTAGAGTTCTTCAGAAGCAGTGAGAAGGGACGGGACACAGTTCTGTCCTATTCTTGGTGGAGGGTATAATACAAATAAATAAATAAATAAATAAATAAATAGTTGTCTGCCTACCATCCTTCTGACCCAGTGTTTAAATTGGCAGATGTGAATATTTCAAACTACACATAGATTTAATCTTCAGTCATGGGAAACAGCATCAAACCTATGCACAATTAATACTGTGTCTGGAAAGCCAAACAGAATTTCAGTGACACACTTAGCAGTTGTTGAGGAGCTGCAGGACCTCCAGCTTCACCTACAGTTTGATCTAGGAGATTATACTAAAAATGAATGTTGATAGCTAGAGTGATTGGGTTTGCTCTAGAGCAATCTAGCTGGAAAGACAGTGTGGAAAAGGGAAGTGGGAGCCAACACTGTGAAAAGTCCTTTCCCTTTTTGAAAGATGACTAAAATCATAGAATCATTAAGGTTGGAGATCATCTTTAGAGATCATCTTTTTTTTTCTTTTGTTGCAGTTGTCAAACAGAGAAAAAGGAAACCTTTTCTGTATTATCCACCCTTAAAAAAGAAATTAAAGGTTATGATTTAGTCTTCTGTAGTAATGAATACTGGCTGTTTCATTGTATTTTTCCATTTATTGATATATAAGTATTGTCTTTGTCTTATGCTTACATTATAAGAGCTGTAGCATGGAGATTCTTTTGAACTATATGCTAGTTTGGCTTTTAAATGGGGCTTCTATCTGCAGCTGCTAAAACACCGATAGTTCTAATGATTTTAAGGAAAGGCAGGCTCCTTGCCAAATATGTTTTGTCTTTTGAAATCCCTTTTCGCTCTCTTACAGAAATAATTGCAGTAAACAAATTAACAAAATTCAGAAGTCCATCTCATGATACTATGTGACCATATTTTTATAATTTTCAGCAAGTCATTGTTTTTTTTTTTTAAAATCATAACATTCAATTTAGAAAATAAATATTTTGAAAATATATATTGTGGCACATATAAAAGAAAACCACTCAGGTGTAAGCTCAGTATATTTTTCCAGGCTTCAAATTCCAGAGTATGGATGATGAACTGAGCAATAATGATTAATTAAAACAGCTTATTTTCTTGTTTGCATTCACGTGCACACATATTCGTACACAAAAGGATGGGAAAGATAAGGCACCAAACATGGATACATTCCCTTTATCTTTCATTATGCAGGAATCACTACATCATTGTAGAACAAGGAGTCTGTGTTAATCTGAAGGAGTAGGAATCTGTTAAGACAGTTGGCATAGTATTTGTCAGCAGAATTGTTCTTTTGACAGCACAATTGTATTCTTTTAATATTTTTGGTATATTATGGTCATAATGTCTTAGTTGGCATATCTGTAAAAGATTTGAGGCTCCATCATCATGTAGTTTTTGTTTCTGCGATTTCTACTGAAGATCACGCTTTTTAGGTCTTTTTCTGTCCCCTGTATACCTGAATGTGACTAGTGTGATTTCTCCTGCTTCTCCAGTCTTGCTTCTTTCCACAAATCTTATACATGACAAGACTTTACTTTGTAATTACATCCTGAAAAGTCTTTTTCCCATATACACAAGTACTAGGAGATATTAGTACGTGAAAATATCTAGGTGAAAAATAGCTTAGGAAGATTGCTTCTTCTCCCTCATAGTAGATGGAATTCTACCATAAAAAGTCTCCAAATTTAGAAAGTCTGAGATCCGGAGGGCAAGTGGTGGGTGGGGGTGAGGGATGCACTGTGGACAATAACTTATTTTTTCCTTATTTTAATTTATTTTTTCATTTCATGTAATAGAAAAAGAACAATAAAAGTGAATGCAGTACATATAAAGTTCAGGTCAGAAAAGTAAGTGATAATAAGTGATAGACTTTCAGATCTGGCTCATGCCTTGATAATTTGATTAATGTCTCCATAGTACCTTGTTTTACTTGTTCAAAATAATTACATAGGCTGCCTGAGGTTCTTTGAGGTTTCCTTCCTTCCTTCCTTCCTTCCTTCCTTCCTTCCTTCCTTCCTTCCTTCCTTCCTTCCTTCCTTCCTTCCTTCCTTCCTTCCTTCCTTCCTTC
>PTEX01000222.1:0-19290 GCA_003342815.1 Eudromia elegans | reverse complement strand
TGTTTGATTTATAAAATGTTTCCAATTAACAGAATTGTCATACTTTTTTTTTTTTTTTTTTTTTTCTCTTTGTTGTTGTTATTGAAGTTTGTCAAAATCCAGTGGTTTAAATGTACCTGAATAACTGCGCTAGGCTTTTAGATGCTTCAGGCTCAAGTATCTCTCTAGATCTTCCTTATATGCAAATTCTGAAACCTTTTCCAGCATTGTTGTGTGCTGAGCAGATTCAGGTCCTTGGTAAGGCAAAGAGATAAATCAGGAGCCTACGCAGTGGAAAAGGCTGTTTGTAGCTATTGTCCTTACGTGTACTGAAATTAAATTTGGGTTCTGCAGAGTAACATGAGAAGTGTTTTCCTTCTCTTATGTCTGTTGTGCTTCCAAAATATAAAGCATCTGATTGGCTGTTGATGTGGACTCCAGCAGTTGTGAAGAATTAATGGACTTTAATTGTTTCATGTAAACTCAGTTTAATTCAACTAACATCACAAATCCTAAATGATGTCAAATATTCTATTACAATCATGTCTGCTCTAAGCATGTTTATTGACACTGGAAGATGATAACGTGTTCACCATGTAACATGTTATGTTTGTACTTTTGGAGCATGATTTATTTATTTTACTAATTCAATGCTAAGTCACAGTATGCAGTCACCTGTGGTCTTCCAGCTGATCTGTATTTCTGTGACATCTAAGGAAGAAATACCCCGCTTTCTATGCAATACTGCTGAGAACTTCATTGAAGAATGGTAGGGCCCAGTTATTGCTTAACACAGTCCTTGTCTTATCAGTTATATTTGGTAACCTTTTGCTCTTTGAAAATATTTTGGATGGGATGTCTCCTGGAGGTTTTAAACAAATGGCTTAGCATGCTTATTCCAAAGAGGTACCTAGAACTTTTCTTTCTGTGATTTAAAGCTCCCTTCTCACTTTAATATAGCACTTGGAGTAGCTTAGCAAGTCAATGGAAGCAGTAAGCTGACCAGCAGCAGTGTTTGGCAACTGGCCGCCTTAACAACATGATGTTTCTTCCCTGTCATCAGCTGCCCAAGATTCTGGGTAGAGGTGATTTTGTGGTCATACAGCTAGATGTTTAATGGTGTTCCTCTTTACATACAGAAATAACAGTCAGTATGCAGAGCAGCCACTTAGATGTTTATGTGTGGCTGAAAACTCAATTGAAAATAAAAATGAATATTTGGTCACAATTTTTTTTTCAATGCATTGTCAGGTCCAAAAAATACTCCTGTTAAAACTGCAGGACAACCTGTACTCTCTGCATTACATTTTCTCTTGCTGGGTGAAAATGAGGTCTGTTTTTCTGGAAGCATTAATGTATCTGCATTATGTGCTTAGGGGGCTAGGTTTTCTTGTTGTTTTCTTCTCTCCTCACCCTCTCTGGAATTTATTTATAGTCTAGAAAGTTGTAGGTTTTGGGATGGAGGGGGAGGGGTGAGGATAGGAAGGAGAGAGAAATTGGAGGAAAACCTTACATGATACTGGCTTGGAAAGAAAGAGTTAACATCTTTTGATCATATTTGCCACTTTTTGGCTGCTGCACAAGGTACAAAGAAGTAAGACTTAGCATATGTATTTGGGCTTAGCATCCTGTAGTCCAAGTTGAACTTCTCTCACTCATGGTCTAAGGATGACTAGAAATGACTTCAATTCTGGCCTTAGTGTGAGTGTTTCTAGAGTAGAGCCTTCAGTACCTTCTCTGCACGAAAATACAGAGTCTTGGAGGAACCTTTTACTCTAAGTGCTGGAAATTCTCAGAGCTGTTAGATCATTCTTGAAGAGTTTTTATTCACTTCTTCAAAAAAAAAAGGAGAAATGGACATTAACTACACCTAGAATCATTTTTTTAGGAGTTAGAGGTATCCATTTGTTTATTCAAGGAAATGCCAGATTATAATGCTACTCTTTCTCAGCCTAATTAGAAAGCTGCAGAATCTAGCTGTTTTTTGGTGCTGAACTCTTGTGAAAGATATGTGCTTGATGATAGTATTGAATCTTTAAGAAAGTGGTGTTTTTTCATAATTTCATCTGTCTTGACCATCTTCATCACTGCTTACATGGAAGAAATTAATCGCTTGAAGGGAAGTGTCTTTTAGAATACTGCATTAGGGGTTTTCTTGAGTCATTTTTCTATTTAAAATGTCTCTTGGGGGCTAGGGTAAACCAACAGTTTCATCCAAACAAAAAATGGAGCTTTTCTTCTCCACCTACTGTTTTTCCTGTATGTAGCCAATATGGGTATTGGTTCAGATCAAAAGCAGTGATGTAAAGCTACATATGCACTATACATGCTATCCTGTGGGAGCTCCTCTTAAGCAATGCTACTAAAGCTCTCTAGCTGTGCATCATAAAAGAGCCTAACTCTTGCACAGAGGTAACTGTAATGGCACATGGCTTACTCATGTTAAAAATAAAAATTCCAAGGAAGCCATCACTGTACAGAGCCTCAGCCTCATTAATGCTGCAGGCCCTGCTATTCAGTGCTGTAACTTTTCACAGAAGATGGTGAGATACTGTTCCCACCCACCCCCCTTCCAAGCCTCTATGGTAGTATTTTTCTCATGTTTTGTTCTTCTTGGATGGTCCAGCTCTTGCTCTGTGCTCATGAACCCCGGTAGTAGGTTGTTAAAGTGGCTACCATGGGTGTGCATTGAATTTCTTCCAGAAGGGTTGCTTCTCATTATTTTCACTTCAAATACAAATGTAAAATTGCATTGCTGTATGCTTACTGTCTTCTGTTAAAGTGCATATGGAGACTAAACAAGGAAGTTCCCTCTCCACCCCTTGGAAAAGGTGTCTGATGTTCTAAATCCTTAATGGATACAAGTAAAACATAATATTCCAGAAACTGGAGAAGGTGGAGGGGAGGGAAGAAAGTTTTTACAAGTCAAATCATAAAGGTATGTAACATAAGGAATCCTGCACTGGTGTAATAATGTAGAATCATCAGTGTAAAAATATAAGGTCATGTCAGCAATGTTCATAAAGATCAAACCCTGAAAGATGCATTTAAAGAGAACTAGGTGCATAATATGCTCTTCAAGATCTGTAATTTTAGGGTCAAACTAATCTTTTTGAGAATGAGATAGCAGCAGAATTGAAAAACAGACATTTGGGGGGGAGGGGGATGGAATTACCATTTAATACATTCTTAATGCATTTTCTTGTTTTGGTGTGTTTTGTTTGATGTCAGCAACACTTTAGAGATGCCAAGCAAATTATAATACCAATTACAGTGTTATGGTGGTGGTGGGAAGAAACTTTATGTGCTTTCAAATACTGATCAGTAGGGGGAACCAAATGAAATGTCAAAAGAAAAAGGGGGGGGGGGAAAGAAAAACCTTGACAACAACAAAAACACCTTAGATGTTATCCAAGTCTGTTGCCTCATGTGCTTGGAGATTTGTTTGGAGAGTATTTGTGGGAAATACTAACAAACTGTTAACAAGGAATAAGAAATGGAAGTTTTAATAGGAGCTGGAGGCCTTAATTCCTTGAAGGAATAGCAGACCAAACTACTATGTAGGTAGAATTGTGACTTCAAGGTTGAATGGTAGAGAAAATGCTGCCTCTGAGACATAAAGTTTCTGACTAGCAGTTACCACATGTGTTCAATTGCCTTAATATTTAAGGCACCAAAGCTTGTGTTCCAAAATAAGTCCTTTTACGAAAAAGCTTTGAAGCTATTCAGACTGTTTGGGAAGTAGATCCCAGAGGGACTGTCTGCTCACAACAGTAGAAATAGGTCTTATTCAATCAATAACATTGATGGTTTCATCAACACTGATATTTTTCCCCCCTTTGTTTCCCCTTGCATAAACGTCTAGAAAAAAAGTGGAGATTTTAATGCACTGCAAGATTAGGCTAGAAGACTTATGTGTAGCTGATCCCATGGCCAAGTGTGTACCTTCTGGAGAAAAATGTCCCTGTTTTGGGCCATCACTGTCTTCACAAGTTGGCAGTAGGAGTTTGTTGCACCTTTTTTGTATGTTATAAATACTTCAAACCTCTCTTAAGAGGATAGTCTGGGATTACTGTGTGCATTTTTATGAATGTTTGGCATACCTTAGTGTCCTGTAACTTCTATTCAGGATAATAAACTTCTAAGGACAGTTTGGGCTGGTTAAGTGTATGGTTTTTGGCTAGCTCTTCAGTGGGTCATCAGGTGAGTGACGCAAGACGTAGTGAGCAAGTAGGCTTGGAACAGGATGAAAGACTAAACTAATAGTGTTTGCTAACAGTTAAATACAAGACAGAGGAGAGAACTGCTTGAGAAAAGGAAGACTGAGGTATGGTTTTATGAATGATTTAAGTCCAAAACTTCTCGAGTGTCAACTGCAGCAGTCCCTGGCCTTGCTGAAAGCTGACCAAGAGTACAAGGGATAGAGTTATGAATCCCCTTTGCACGAGTATAGAGACTGGAAAAAATGAGGCCAGAGGGAGCTTAAAGGAAAAGGTGGAGCCTCTGCTTCCAACAGTCTTAATACATTTGTGAAGCCACATCAAAAAAGTGTAGTTTAGAAAAAGATGGAGTCTGCCGGAGGTGGGCTGCTGCTGCAGAGCTGCATGTGGTGTTTTGTTTGCCTTAAAGGCATGAGGCAAAAAATGCTCTTGGGCATCCCTGATAAGTGGCTGCTTGGTGTGTGCAGATCTGTCTGTGTCCCCAACCATAGCTTGCTCTCTCTCAGGCCTGTGCATTTGTCATGTAGCAAGAGTGTCCCTATGCAGTTAAAATCTATTGAAAGGGATCCTGGATGTCGTGACCCAAGGAATCCTGGCTCTGCATCCCAAATGTATAGACAGTGCATGGAAATAACCTCACTGCGACAAATTTATTCTGCAGAGTGGTGGAAAAGGGAGGGACGGAGGTCAGGGCACTCACAGATAATTGGGAGATCTGTCTGACATTGGGATCTGCAGCTCCCTGGTGCATGAAGGCTGCCACTTAGCCTGGCTGGAGAATGTTCAAGGAGGTGTTCAGAGCAATAGCCCTATTAAAACTAGGGTTTATTTTTAATCTTTCTCCAAAGGAATGTTATTGTTAACATCAACACCATGTGGAGCAGTATGGAAACAGTCCAGGGAAGTCACTGAGGTTTTCTGCCTTTAGAACAGCTTATATGCAAATAGGAGGGATTAAATATCTAGAATTTGATAAAATTTAACTTTATCATTATGATACTTCAAATTCAAAAAACTAAAAAGATGAGACAAGGAGACGGTATCTTGCAGAATTGCTGTGTGGGTACTTGAAAATGCATCAACTACCAAAGTAGGAATTTGTTGCTTGTCAGTGAGTAGTATCACCATTTTGCTGTGTGTCCTATTGAAAATGTGCTGGCAATTTCCTAGTTGGGTTGTCAGCAAGATATTAAACACTTCATGTGAGGCCTTCATTTTATCACAGAGTAAAATGTAATTGTTTAAGAACTAGTAGTACTCAATATCGCTGATCTTAGGATCACTTTAATAATTCTCACTTTAATAATTGCCATCCCAGCAAACTTGTGATCTCTTAATATATTATCTTGCAGGCCCTTTCTGGGCATCTGACATCTTGTGCAAAGCAGCTGCCTGTTTTTTTCTCCCCCTCTACATGTTAGATATGAACTATTAGCCCTTTTGTGATGATGGTTCATTAAAAGGAAATTGTCTTTTAAGACCTAGTTATTACTATTTTATTAGCATGCAGTTTTTCAGGTATTTCTATTCTAGCAGCCAGTAGATGGGGGTAAATAGTCTGAAAGCCCACTGACATAAATAATACCCAAATGAAATCTTCTTGTGTAAGAGGAATGAAGGATGACATCCTGAATTACAATGTGAACTCCTTCTGCGTATGAATAAGATCTAATGGAAATGTGATATTCAATAAACCATGCTGCCTTTGTGACTTGTAACTGCTAGCTTTAGGGTGACCTGGGCTTTTTTTCTGCTGTAAAAAAAGTGACACAATGCATCTCACTAGGAAAAAAAGGATCAAATGTGCCTATGTGCAACAGGTCAGATATGATATATAGTGTATTTTATCATCAATTGTGAGCAGTTGAGACATCATTCACATGTTGAGACATCATTCACATGTTTATATAGACTAATGAAGCATAGTTAGGGAGGTGGTTAACAACATGCCAGTTCACAGGCACATACTTGTTTCCTTGGAGTTTGAAAATATTTTTAGGAGTAAAGGGAAAGACTGAATACCATATTCTACGTTCATCCAGCCTGGTAAAATACATTAACTTTTTGTTCAGCTTTTAACTGTGGCTAATGTAACTCAGGGCTGGGTGTCTTGAGACACTTTTAAACAGGATGTGCTTATATTTTACCTGAAGTTGAATAATTCAGTACTGGATCCAAACTTCAGACCTTTGTCAGAGTAGTTTATTTCATGTTGTACTGCTCTTATCTGAAAGATGCATTCTATTTTTCCAAGAAGTAGAGAAAGAGGCCAGGACTCCTTTTGGTGGAAAGAAAAGGGAGGAGAGGAGGGATGTGAAAGATCTTGTCTTGCCAGTAGCTTGCAGGGAAAAGCATCTCATTCCTTAAACCTCTAATAGTGAAAAATTTTCTTGTTTGCCACTTGTGTCAGTTCTTCCCTCTGCATTAAGAAATTATCTGGGCAGAGACTGTCCATGCTGTGGAGTCCCAAAACCATCAAGAGTGGAAAGGATATTTTAGCAGGGGGATGAAATGAAACAGGGCAACTGTAACACATGAACAGATTTCTTAAATTAAAACACCTGGGCTCTTCCCCACTGTGACAATATTGTGTAACAGCAAATGGTATAAGTAGTCCTAAAAGCATTAAGTGATATTACCTAACAGAAATTCTTCATAGTTGGAGGCACCTGTGTCTTTATTCATAGTACTCGAGGGAGAGGAATGCACAAAAGGGGTTCAAAGTTACTCTGGCTTGTTGTGTGCCAGGAAGACTTGCCTGCTGCTTGTTAGATTGTATGTGTTGCCCATACATTTTAACTGTCTGCTCAACAGCAGGAGGTGGGGGCTGCCAACCTGGGAAGTGGCTCTTCAGGGCTGCTAGAGTAGCTGGTGGCTGCCTGCATTGATGAGGGTAAAGGAGACGAGACAGGGGGCCTGCAGCCCTAGCAGCTTTGTACTTTTTGTCTTTTTTTTTGCAGTAATATTTTTGCTTTTTGCTTATTGTTTAAAGCCATCTGCACACTCCAAGGTTAGCCATGTATGTCAGTCTGATTTCTGTGCTTATCTCCATTGCTGGACACAAATCACTTGCATATCAATGGTCTGAAATGTTAAGCTGAAAATCAGCAGGAGCTGAATTGGCTCCATGCTGCTGAAATTGCCCACTGTTGAGTACAGTCCTCAGCCAGACTGGCCTCCTGTAACATTGATCAGGGAATCTCCTAGCTGTTAAAGGAGGAGTGGAAAACCTCCTAGGACAGAGCTGTAGCATGAGGTCTGTGCATATAAGGAAACCATGGTTGTTTGCATCCTGTAAATGTGCGGTTGGTCTCTTAAAATTACTGCAACTTAAGAAAGCTTTGAAAAGTACATTTCTGCATATAACAAGAGTATTTTTATTGCTATTCCTTACATGGAACAGCAATACTGAGCATTTTGCCACTTTTATTTACATGTTCAGTTATGTTCTATCATTTCAAGGTAAGAATACTCTCAGTAAAAATTTCTCAATCTCTAATTCTATTTTTTATTTTTCCCTTTGTCTGTTTGCATTTACTGTTGTAATGCCTATGCATAATAATAGACTTTAGTAATTCAGAAGTGAACATGGAAACCTTGAGATAGATCTTCAAAGGCCACTAAATATTCCACCCAAAGACCATGTAGAAACCTTGAGGTAGAACTTATTTCAGTGCATCCTTTTTTAGTGGCATAAGGCAAAAACAAACAAGCAAAAACCGAAATCTGTGGAAGTTGGAGCTCCAACTGCTGAACCAAGCATGTAAACTCCCCTAAGACCTATTTAAATTTCTGATTTGTGTTCCTTGTGCTTTCTTAGATTGCACAAGCTACTTGACTGAGACACTTTGGGCCAGCTTCTGGTGCCTTCAGTTCTACTGAATTCTACTTCAAAACCAACTGTTTTGTTCCTACTGGGTGTCCTGGGTACTCTTTCCACCCCTTCCATGCAAATCCTGGACACCTGGACAGAAACAAACAGTTGATATTGAAGCATGTGGTTGCACCAATCTGGGAAGTTGACCCAAGTAATTTGATTCAAATTCTGTAAATTAACAGAAAATAAAAAATGTCTGCTGGCCCTTGAGTAAAGTATCAAGAATTCTGAGACACAAGCAGGCATGCTTAGCTATCTTCTATTGTATTTTTATTACCTTAAATTCTCAAGGAAGAGGCACATTGACTTTTTTAAAGTTGGGACTCGAGAGGCCAAGATGTCTTGAAGTGCAGCCCACTGCCCGAGCAGAGCAGTCGTGGCGTTGTGAAGTTGTGTTGCATATGCTGCAAGTACTGGAAAACTGTTATTGAGCAGTTTAATTAGGAAAAGAAGAAATAACAAGGGTCAAAAATACTTACTAGAACATTAGAAACATGAAAATAGAGATGGTGCTATATTTAATCTCTGTCCTTCTTCCACAAGTAATCTTTTGATATTTTGCCATTTTTATATATAAAACAATTAGTTGCATTGATTCAAGTTATTTTTCATGAAGGTCTTCATAAAATCATTAAAATTAAGGTGTGTGCACACACCTGTGCACACTTATTTCATCCATTTGGTCTTCCACAAACTGCAGGGAAATTTTATCTTATTTGTGCAGGGAGAGTGTGTCCATGGAGATGTTTTAGTTGCCTCATTTCTATTAACTGATCCACCTGGGAGTTGCCTACTGGTGATCCATGTGATGCAGATCAGCATTTTCCTGCTTGTTTCCTTCGGCTGCCTCTCACAAGCTCTTCAACTAGAGGTAGCTGGTCTAGCCTACAGGCTGAGTAGTAGCAGGCTTCTCTCCTGCAGAGGAGGGTCTTTGGGTTGCAGAACTGTCTCCTGCCTTTCTAGGACCTTGGGTAGCTTGGATAAACTTATTTTGCAGACTTTAAGGGCCCTCTTCTTAACTCCATTTGGAGTTTTTCTCTGTTGGGGTGCTTGGGCTCATTGCCAGGCAGAAGCAGGGCTCTTTTGAGGGATGGCCATGCTCGGGTAGTGAGTGTGGAGCTGAGCAGTGCCCCAAAATGAATTTGGGGCACCCAGTGCACCTGCAGTGAGGCTCAGGGCATGGGCCATGTGGAGAGGCCCTTCTCAGTAGCAAGGCTGATGCCTTTCCATCTGCTTTGCCCCACTTAGGCCCAGGAACATGGGGCACTATGCTCCAAGCAGCCCTCTTGTTCCTTCTTGATGCTGCAGCTTTTTGGGTATGGGAGTTTGCAGAATCTCCAAAAATGAGTTAGTAGAGGTGTTTTGTAGTCAGTTAAACTGAAAACTGGCCATGTGCACAGAGTATTCTAAATATATCCCATTCTTGCAGTGGTGAGGTTTTTCATAGAAAACTTTTGTAAGGAGGGGAAATAGGGAAGATTTTACTACATAAGGAACCCTTGCACTTTTTTTTTCAACAAGCAGCTCTTTTCAACAAGTTGTCATTGTTTATGTGGAAAAGAAAAGGAACACGGAGTCCTGCTGTTCTGGGTAAGAAGGAGGGGGAAAAAGTGTTAGTGAAGAAGACAAAGGAGATTAAAGCAAGCAATGTCTGCCCGAAGGTCACTAATTTCATCTGACACATACTGTTTTCACTTGGCCTTGTATTAAGCTTTAAGATGATTTGTCTGCTGTACAGTTCAGGCACAGTTAGAAGTGAGTGAGATAGTAGGAAAAGGCAAAGAAATCAATGAGTTAACCAAAAATAGGCCTTGAAAGGGAGAGAAGAGGATGTTGTAAATAATGTGGGGAAAGTAATTTTTTCTACATAAACTACTAATGCTAACCCTGTTTTTAATTTAAACTCATTAGCTAGAAAAGATACCAGCTTTGAAAATAGTCACCAAAAATCAATATAAACAAAGGAAATGCTCTTGCACAAGGGACTGTTTGGTGTAAAACAGCAAGAACTGGTCAGGTGTGTGGTCAGCTTTGCCCTTTCTGTATACCACCAACTACCTCCTGGTGGTGTTAATAGTGGATTTTTTTTTTGAAAAGGCATTCTGAATTTGGAGTGTGTGCCAAATTAGTATCCTTCATCTAACGCCTCTAATTCTCCAGCTGGAGTCTTGGAGAAATTCTGCTGTTGCTCATGAGTGGAGAGCATGAGAAGCTCGAGCAAAGTCAAGGGGATGTCTGACTTCCCCAAGGTGGTGGCACCTGGGCGATGTCTGAATCCTAATGCTGAGACTGCTGCTGACCCTGTGTGGTGGCTGCTCTGCTTGTGGCAGAGCAACTGCAAGACATTCCTGTGCACGTGCTGGCTATCAGATCATGTAATTGGGTCCAGATGGTCATGTCAGCTCCTAGAAGTTAGGCTTGCTGGGTAACTAATAGTTGGTATGACTAAACCACTTCTAGTGGTACTTATTTCTTCACAGAGATAGAACCAATGCTTTCCAAAAGGGGAGAAGGAAGGGGGAGGGGAGAGGATACTCTTCTATGTTTCGTTTAATTTATCTCCTTTTTATCACTTTAGGCTTCCTTTTTAAACCAAGTTTCTATCTATTCAAGTGTTGTTTGTATGATTTGTGTTAATACTAATGAAAAATATTTCTCTGAAGTTGATAAAATTAATACTAGGTTACTTGTTCTTTAGGGAAATGTTTAACTACTCTCTATGGAAATATTTGCTAATTTACTGAAATTTGAAATGGTGAAAGCTTGGATACTTCTAGCTGAGATTAGAGTGACAACTAAGGAGTATGGCACTTCTTGAAGCCAAGAAGACTGAAATAAAAAATAAAACTGAAATGTTGGCTTTGCAATGTTGATGGCTTTAGAAGCCATCAACATGTGGCTCTGAGGTCGATGTCATCACCACAACTTTGGCTTCTTTGGCGATAGGAAGACTTACATGACTCTGGGCATGATGGTGCCGAATGGGATCCAGTGCTCTCAACAGGGGAAGAGGGTCCTGGGTTGTGAGCTAGCAGGGCTCATTGAGAGGGCTTTAAACTAGATTCAAGGGGGGAGGGGGGGCATTGTTGGGGAAGCGGGTGATAAGGCAGACAGTGACCTGTTGTGCCACTTGCAACAGCTGAACTCCATTACCTGTGGAGGAGGCCCCAGACTTGAAGACGCTAAAGGGCAAAATATGGCAACTTCTAAATACCCACAGTATCCAGATGCTGCTGCACCAGCTAGAACAAGAGGCACATTGTGAGTCCAGCTCAAATGCCTCTATGTAAATGCATGCAGTATGGGAAATAAACAAGGGGAATTGGGGATGCTTGTGCAACTGCAGGGCCACAATCTTGTCGTGATTACTGAGACGTGGTGAGACAGCTCTCATGACTGAGCCATGGCCATGGAGGGTTTTAGGCTTTTCAGGAGGGACAGGCCAGGAAGGCAAGGTGGCAGAGTCGCTCTTTATGTGAGAGTGCAGCTGGAGTGTATGGAGCTCAGCATAGGAGGGGATGGACTGCAAGTAGAGAGCCTGTAGATGAGGATCAAAGGGCGGGCAACAGGGGTGACACGGTCGTGGGAGGTTACTACAGGCCTCCGGACCAGGATGAGGAGGTGGATGAGGCCTTCTACAGGCAGCTGCAAGAAGCCTCACGATCACAGGCGCTGGTCCTTGTGGGTGACTTCAGCCACCCTGATGGTGGGATGATCACACAGCTGGGAGCAGATAGTCCAGGAGGTTCCTGCAGAGTGTTGTGGATAACTTCCTGATGCAGGTGGTTGAAGAGCCGACAAGGGCGGGGGCCCTGCTAGGCCTGATACTAACCAACAAAGATGGTCTAGTGGGAAATGTGAGGGTCGGGGGCAGTCTTGGCTGCAGCGACCATGAGATGTTGGGATTCATGATACTGCAGGGGGGAGCTGGGCAAGAGGTAGGGTTGCAGCCCTGGACTTCAAGAGAGCCAACTTTGACCTCCTCAGGGAACTCCTTGGAGGAATCCCTTGGACCAGGATCCTAGAAGGAAAGGGGGTCCAGGAGAACTGGCTAATATTCAAGCACCACTTTCTCCATGCCCAGGATCAATGCATTCCTAATAGAACGAAGTCAAGCAGGAGGGGCAGGAGACCTCCATGGATGGGCAAGGAACTGCTGGACAAACTTAATGAGAAGAAAAGGGCATACGTAAGGTAGAAGGGCCAGGCCCCATGGAAACAATATAGGAATGTTGTCAGGGAATGCAGAGATGCAATGAGGAAGGCCAAGGCCCACTTGGAATTAGAACTAGTGAGAGATGTCAAGGATAACAGGAAGGACTTCTATAAATACATCAACAGCAAGACTAGGGAAAAGGTCAGTCCACTGCTGAATGGGGAGGGTGCCTTGGTGATGGAGGATGCGGAGAGGACAGAGTTACTAAATGTCTTCTTTGCCTCAGTCTTCACTGCTAAGGCTGGTCCCCAGGAACTACAGAGCCCAGGTACAAGGGAGATAACCAAGAGAGACGAGGATTTCCCGCTTGTCGAGGAGCATTGGGTTAGGCATTATTTAGGCAAACTGGACACCCATAAAGCTGAGGATCTGGATGAGATGCACCCCAGAGTGCTAAGGGAGCTGGTGGGGATTATTTCTGAACCCTCTCCATCTTCGAGAGGTTGTGGAGAGCAGGGGGGATGCCAGAGGACTGGAAGAAAGCCAACATCACTGCAGTCTTAAAGGGCAAGAAAGAGGACCCGGGAATCTACAGGCCTGTCAGCCTCACCTCTGTCCCTGGCAAGGTGATGGAGCAGCTTGTCCTAGAGACCCTCTCTAGGCATATCAAGCAAAAGGAGCTGATCAGGACTAGTCAGCATGGGTTCACTAAGGGGAAATCATGTTTAATGAACCTGATAACCTTCTATGATGGAATGACTGGATGGATGGATGATGGGAAAGCTGTGGATGTTGTCTACCTTGCTTTCAGCAAGGCTTTTGACACAGTCTCCCTTAACATCCTCATAGGAAAGCCTATCTCCTCAGCCCTGGTGAGGCCACACCTGGAGTATTTGGTACAGTTCTCAGCTCCCCAGTACAGGAGGGATGTGGAGCTCCTAGAGAGGATTCAGAGACGAATGACCAAGATGATCAAGGGACTGGAGTATGAGGAAAGGTTAAACGAGCTTGGCCTGTTTAGCCTAGAGAAGAGAAGGATGAGAGGGGATATAATCAACATGTACAGATTCCTGTGGTATGATTGTAGGGAGAAGGGGACTAAACTGTTCTCTGTAGTGGCTGTTGATAGGACAAGGGGCAATGGTTTTAAACTAAAACACAGGAAGTTCCATCCCCAGATGAGGAGGAACTTCTTTCCTGTGAGAATGATGGAGGCCTGGCACAGGTTGCCCAGAGAGGCTGTGGAGTCTCCTTCTCTGGAGATCTTCCAGACTTGCCTGGATGCCACCCTGTGCCACATGCTCTGGGTGTCCCTGCTGGAGCAGGGGGGTTGGACTAGATGATCTGTAGAGGTCCCTTCCAACCTCAACCATTCTGTGATTCTGTAAACATGTAACATATCAACCTGACAATCTTTGCTAACAGTGAAAGATCAAATTAATGATGCATGATGGTTAATATGATCAAAAATGATACAAGACCCTAATGTCAAATATAAGTAACATATTAGAAGATATTTTGGTAACTTGGATATGATGAATCTATTTTTTAAACTATAGCCTGGAATACTTAATCATTAAGGTCTGACTACTTTGGCAATTTGTAATTCTCTGATACTTTTAATTATTCAGTGTTTGCTAGTGACCTGGATGATGGGCTAGAATGTACTTAAAATATGTCACATAACTGAAAGACCATGTATTTGAGAACTGAATATGTTCTTTGTAAATTCTACCTACTAGGGAAAAAAGTGGTTGTCTATCAGGGAAGTACATTCAAGTGGAATTTCAAAAATTATACAAGATGGGGAGTGGCTATTCCAGAAAACTAAATAGTGGATCACTGGCTGATCCTGCTAGTAAAATTCTGCTGTTGTAGAAAGTCACAAATATGGTGTTATGATTTGAATAAGACTATAGCTTGTAAGACCTTTCAGCGTAATCATTCTCTGCTCTGTATTAGCAAGGCTAATACAATGGCTTTTGTCCAGTTCTAAGCTTTGCACAGTACAACTAGAGAAAGTTCAGAGGGGTTAACAAATGAACACAGTGCTACTAAGCATGACCTGACAGAAAATGATTACATTTATGTTATCTGTGCTACAGAAGAGTCTTAAAATATGTAAAACACATACAGAGATGGCTGGAACTTTTTGTGATGAAAGAATGAATTTATGGAACAGGAATATTCCAGTTGGATATTCAAGTATAATTAGGAAGTCATAGGAGTAAATGCTTGGAGATGTGCTATCCAGCACCACAACCTAAGAACTGGGTAACAGAAAGGGCCCTAATTGAAGTATGCCATTAGGTGGGGGGATGGAGTTAAATACACCACTCCTTTCCATGCTGTAATTCCATGATAAATAAGAATGCCAGGCTTTTAGTTTTAAATAATAGGGGAGCCTTTTCTTATCTTGATCCTATTTTTTGGTCAATGGTATTGAATCCTGCATCCTGATATCCATCCCTATCCATCTTGCTCTCTAGCTCCTTACAGACATTTCTGGCTGCTGTTTATTCTCCAACTCCTCTATGCATATTGAAAGCATACAGGGACAAATCTGTATATCAGTTACAACTTCAGTTCCACATCTGTACGGCAAATACACATTTAGGATGTTTACAAATACTCTCTCCCCCTTTCTCTCCTGGATAGCTAACAAAGATTGTTTGTCTTTTCAGACAACTGTTTCTTAAATGTGCATGAAATTCTATCTGTATGATACGTTTGAGGGAGCATTAATATTACTGGGTGCAGTTTTCGGTGATGCACAAGAACTACATATGTGATAGTAACTCTCTGGCTGACCCTAGCTTGGGGGACAATAGACACAACATGTTCTTCTTATACTGTCAAACTGTCTTCTGTCAGGATTTAAGGCCCAAATTCTAGGCAGCAGAAAGATGCGTTGAGCTATTGTATCTAGAACTTGGTCTCTGACAGTAATACCAATAGTCCATCCTCATTGCAGGGGAAGCCAAGTTGAGAAATTGAGATGGAATGCATAAAAGAAATATACTTTTGAGCAGAACATGATATCTGCCACATGGTGTGTAGTTATCAGTCCTTACTTATGAATCATATTGAAGTGATCTAATTTGACCTTTTGCTCTTTAAGAAAACTGATTATATTGAAATGATGAAGATTCAGTTACTTTTTACTTGGCAAAAGTATTGTAACCCTTGTTCTTTTAATTCAGCAGCACTTTGAGCTTAAGCACTTTATGCCAGAAACACAAGTTTTACTTCTCTGGTAGGCAAATAAAGGTTAAAAGTACATTGGCAATATAAGTTGGAGAAAGAAGTATTATGTTTGGTAAGGCTAAACAGCTTGTGGAACAAGGGCTTTTGTCAATAAAAAAATGACTTTTCTACTTCTATAAAAGGTTGTTTAAACTGGTTTAAAACTTGTTATTTTTGGACAAATTGGTAATGAAGACTCTCTATGAAAGAGGATGTACCTTCAAAAGAAGACTCCAGCTAGGTTTGAATTGCAAAGTAGTGCTGGAAATATGCTTGCACTGCTGTGATGTTAAGGACTGGTTTCCAAGACTACAGGAGAACCTGCAGGTGTTGAAATCCCTCAAGGCTTTTGACAATAAACATGTGATAGTGTCTCATTTAAATAACTGTGGTACCTTGTCAGTTTTAATTGTAGAATTCACATAATTCATAGAATCATAGAATGGCTAGGGTTGGAAGGGACCTGTAGAGGTCATCTAGTCCAACCCTCCTGCACACGCAGGGTCCCCTAGAGCATGTGGCACAGGGTGGTGTCCAGGCGGGTTTTGAAGATCTCTAGAGAAGGAGACTCCACCACCTCTCTGGGCAGCCTGTTCCAGTGCTCTGTCACCCTCACCGTTAAGAAATTCTTCCTCAAGTTCCTGTGGAACTTTTGGTGCCTCAATTTGTGGCCATTTCCTCTAGTTCTATCACTGGCCATCACTGAGAAGAGGCCGGCCCCCTCTTCCTCACTCCCTGTCTTGAGATATTTATATACATTGATCAGATCCCCTCTCAGTCTTCTCTTTTCCAGGCTGAAGAGGCCCATCTCTCTCAGCCTTTCCTCATAGGGCAGATGTTCCAGACCCCTAATCATCTTTGTGGCCCTGCGCTGGACTCTCTCTAGCAGCTCCACGTCCCTCCTGCACTGGGGAGCCCAGAACTGCACACACTACTCGAGGTGCGGCCTCACCAGGGCTGAGGAGAGGGGCAGAATCACCTCCCTCGACCTGCTGGAGACGCTCTGCTTAATGTGCCCCAGGATCCCATTGGCCGCCTTGGCCACGAGGGCACACTGCTGCCTCATGGTCAACTTGTCATCCACTACGACGCCCAGGTCCCTCTCTGCGGGGCTGCTCTCCAGGAGGTCGGTCCCCAGCCTGTAGGCATGTCTAGGGTTATTTCTCCCCAGGTGCAGGACCCTACAATTCCCTCTAGCAGGAGACCTCTTATCTATGCTGATAGCTTAGACTTCTGCCACTTGCAACCTCCACTGAATCTCAAATGAGGATGGTCCTGATTCTGCCCCCATATGTATGGAGCAGCCCTTCACTGTGCAGTGATTTGCCAGTTCTGTGGTGGAACTTCACACTGGGACTGTCATAAGAACCAAAGGGAATTACATGTCCTATCTTCCTTTTTGTAAAACTTAATAGGATTTGCCCACTTCAATCATTTAGAGTACTAAATTACTTATGAGTGAAATATTGTCTGCCTTTGTTATTTATTACAATGTAGGGCTAGTAAATGTGGACATGGTGGTAGACTTAAAGCACCTCTAGTATCTGCAGAGACTTGAGTCCTGAGATGAAAGTAAACTTGAAGCACTTGCATTGAAGATCCAGATATTAGAATATCTGTATGTGAGGGAAGTATTATCCTTGGCAACCAGAGCCAACTCCTTTCCAGGACCTTAGGAAAAAAATATGTGTGTGTGTGTGTATATGTATATATATATACAATGCAGTCCAAAACTGCTTGATTTTTTTTTATCACTTTTTAGGACAAACTCAGTACACAAGATGTTTGATATTCTTAGGACCAGATTATAAAAGCAAAGTGATGTGTACTTGACTAGCTGAAACACACTGGGCTTTAATTTCCATTTCCTTCTTTTTGTCAGGGTGAAAAATAATGCCACCAATTTTTCAGTTAACTTGCTCGGTAGTCTGGCATCCCTTTTTTCAGCAGGAGCATTTATAGTCCAGGCAATGTGTGGGACCTGTCATTATTTGGAAATGGTTCTAATTAACTTATTCTTCAGCTCAGGATCATGTTAAATAAACAGCAACTAATTATAAGCTTGTTACAACAGAGTTAATCTCACTCATTTCATTGAGTTGCTCTCTTTGAACGAAGTGCAATTGTACTTGGCGGGCAACAAAGAAATTCCAGTATTCCATTTATCAGTCTCCTGAATAGTTTATATATGCATATATGAACATATAAATATACATTTATGAAAATATATTAATACCTACATGTATGTATATCTGACATAGAATATGAGTGAGAACAAGACATACTGTAAGATGTTCATAACTTGATCTTATGCTGAGACACTTGCATAATGTATTTGCATTAATATTGATAACATGTGTATAGTGATCCCAAATTGTGATTTCTACTATTAATAACTTAGATACCTGTGTGGGGTTTTCTGGGTGGCAATTTATGTACGTGTGTGTATGAAACATGTACTCACACAAGCTTAAAGGACAGCAGTCTGTTGGCCGTGTCTGTTTTGTCTCTCCACAGAACTTGTAAATGAGCAGCTCATAGAATTGTTATTTGCCCACTGGCTAATGACAAGCATGCAAAATTAAGTGAGAAAATGAAAAGCATCAAACGTCACGATGATTCAGAACACTTTCTTATGAAAAAAATGTTTTTACCTGCCTCTCCTTAACGCTCATTGTCCTTATTGCTTGAATTTTTCTTTTTCATGCACAACGAAGTAGTAACTATTTGCAAGAGCTTTAACAACATGATAGGTCTTGCTCTGGCACCAGTGTTATCTTGCAGAACTAATTCATCTGAAAAGCATAGCCAATTTTGTACAAGTACAGAGCGCCTAAAATGCTATGAGGCTGCAGAAAGATAGATGAACATGGGCTCTCTTGTTCCCTCTGCAGTGTCAAGTCAGTGGAGTCATGTGGTGGTTCAAGGCAGGAAGGATTTTACTCCAAAATCTTACAGAATTTTATGGGTTCAGTTTAAAGATGTCTTGTGCTCTTAAGATTGCCCATGTTTCAACTTACTGCAAGGTGATTATTATGAAATTATTTTCCCCATATAATCCCAGAAAATAACTTAATAGATTGCTACTCTTGGGTATTTAAATGAGATGTATAACTAATTTTACCAGGAAAACAGACTTTACATGTGTCTGAAAACTAAAATACATTTGTAATTTTATATTATACATGTAATACAGCAGAGAGTAAGTATAGAGACTGAAATATAAAAATGATATGGTGATGCCATAAATGTGTTAGTATTGTTTTTAGCCATGCTTACAGGAGCCACCACTCATTCTAGTGCCATCAGTAAACTCCAAATACTAATGGGACTCCAGTCCTAATGGCAGAGAATTGCCACAAGAGGTGAGCAAGGTTAGGGGCTGCTGCTTGACAGTGCAGAGGACAACATGACTCCCTTAGGTGACCAAGTAGAAAAGCAAGAGAGCACCGCGGCTCTCAGGTGAGCTCTATGTGGCCTGTGGATTTCCTGCCCTGCGCTATGGCTAGCACCGTGATGGCTAAAGCATCCTAGAATCCTAGAATCGTACAGTGCTTAAGGTTGTAAGGGACCTCTAGAGGTCATCTAGTCCAACCCCCCTGCACGCGCCCGCTCACCGAGAGCACGTGGCACAGGGTGGCATGCAAGCAGCTTTGGAAGATCTTCAGAGAAGGAGACTCCACAACCTCTCTTGGCAACATATTCAGGGTCTCTGTCACCGTCACTCTTAAGCAATATTTCCTTAAGTTCCTGTGGAACTTTTGATGCTTCAGTTTGTGGCCATTTCCTCTAGTGCTATCGCTGGCTACCAC
>PTEX01000221.1:1140437-1290554 GCA_003342815.1 Eudromia elegans | reverse complement strand
AACCAGCTGCTGTAGGTGAGGCCGTAGAGGAACTGCTGGAACAGGGACCTCGGGGAGGAGCGGGCGGCGGTGAGCGCGGGGCTCCGGGGGCGACGCGTGGCCGTCACCGCATGGGGCAGCCGGGGGGACGTCGCGTGACCGAGCAGCCGCGCCGCGTGGCACCCGCGGGACTGACTCACCAGGCCGCGGCCGAGGTCCACCAGGCCAGGCTGAGGAAGTCCGCCATGGTGGGCTGGGAGCGGGGCAGAGCGAGGCGCTGAGCCGCCCGCCCGCCCGCGTGTCACCGCCACCGCCACCGCCGTGCCCAACTCACCACGAAGACGCCGCGCGGCGCGGCGCCCGTGTTGCTCTGCGCCTCGGGCGCGCACACCGACTGGAAGTCGTAGGACTCCTTGCGCGTGTAGAAGGAGTGGTTGTAGAGGGCCGACATCAGGTTGGCGTCCACCTCGCTGAAGAACTTGCCCACCTGCCGGCCGGGGGKTGCATGGGGGGCGTCTGTGGGCAGCACGGGCTGCCCGAGCGCTGCCATGGGACTTGGGCCACGTGCGGCTCGCCCTGGGGGGCGCGGGGAGCTCACCTGGAACCAGTGGTCCTCCTGGTTGGAGAGCACCAGGAAGCCGCCGTCGTCGATGAGGACGCAGAGCAGGTCCTGGGGAGCGAGGGCSGCGCTGTGGCAGGRCGGCRGAGCGGGGCGGCCCCGCGCGCGCCGGCCCCCGGCCCCGGCCCACCTTGTTGTTGGCCTCGCAGTCCATCTCGCAGCTCGCGGCGGGGTCGCACTGCCGAGGGGAGGCAGGGCCCGCGTGAGCCGCGGTGCTGGGCCCCATGAGCCCGCGGCGGCGCCGCGCGCGCCCCTACCCTGCGCGCGCCCAGCTGGTCCCGGTCCGTGCGGTTGCTCGCCAGCACTTTGAACTTCTCTGCCCAGGCCTCCAGGTCCAGCTTGACGCCGACCACTGCGGGCGGCGTGGGCCGTGAGGCGACCCGAGCCGGTGCCGGTGCCGCCGCCTGCGCCGCGCCGCCCACCTGCAGGCTTCAGCGTCCTGCCGCCGATGCTGAGCTCCACGGCGGTGCTCACCAGGATGCCCACGGTGCCGTTCTCCAGGTCCAGCGCCCGGTAGCCGGCTGCGGGGGCGAGCAGCTGCTGTGAGGCTGCCCACRCCTCCGTGTGCCCCGCTGCGGTGCCCTGTACCCACCGTCCCGGTAGGGCGGTTTGAAGACGTAGCCCTTGTTGTCGAGGCTCCGCCGGTAGAAGCTGGCATTGAAAGGCTCCGGCTCCTCCTCCCAGTCATCCGCAGCCCTGCAAGGCCGCGGTTGGCACCAGCGCCGTGGGCTCCTACTGGCCTGAGGCTGCAGGGAGGGCCTGGGGCAGAGCTGCCCGGGCCACTGCCCCGCGGGCACCTCATCCCGGGCACTCACTTGTTGGGGAAGACGCGGGTGATGCCACCGTCCGTGGCTGCGAACACGGCCAGGAGGCTGTACCTGGGGGCGGGCGCGGGGGCTCGGAGCGGCTCCCTGCTCCRCGTCCTGCTGCTCCCTACCCGCCCATGTCACCGACCTGCCCGGATGGGCTCCCTGCTCCCCATCCCACTGCTCCCAACCCACCCGTGTCACCGACCCGCCCGGATGGGCTCTCTGCTCCCCGTCCCGCTGCTCCCAAACCTGCCTGGATGGGCTCCCTGCTCCCCATCCCACTGCTCCCAACCCACCCGTGTCACCGACCCGCCCGGATGGGCTCTCTGCTCCGCATCCTGCTGCTCCCAAACCTGCCTGTATGGGCTCTCTGCTCCTCGTCCTGCTGCTCCTAACCCACCCGCATCACCAACCCGCCCGGATGGGCTCTCTGCTCCGCGTCCTGCTGCTCCCAAACCTGCCCGTGTCACTGACCCGCCCGGGCCGCCCCCTCGGGGGGATCCGCACAGCGGTGACGCCCGCGTCCCCGGGACAGGGCGGCCGCCCTGGTGCCTACGTGTTGAGGTCCTGGTCCCTCCAGACGCGCTCCACCAGCTGCTGCGTGATGCCCGTGTCCAGGATGAGGTTGTGCAAGAGGAAGTTGTCGCCTTGGGAGCGAAAAGGGCAGGGGCAGGAGGAGGAGATGAGAGGCGGGAGCGCCCGCGGAGCCGCCCCCACCTGCCCCRGCTACTCACACTGCTTGGAGTCGGGGGTCACCTTTTCCATGAGCGCGATGAAGTTCTCCAGGAACTCCGTGTTGTTATCCGACAGGTCGAGGTCTTTGCAATACTCTCTGGGAGCAGGGGGACAATGAGGCTCGTCCGGAGGCGTCGCCAGCCCCACTGCGCCGGGCCGGGGGGCTCAGCCRCCGTGCGCGCAGCGAGCCGGGGCCGCGCTGAGGCCCCATGCGCTCGTGTCGTCGACGCTCGGAGGCGCCTCCGCAGGGAACCCCATCGGCTCCGTGCGGGAGGAGAGGGCACAAGGAGGGGCCATGGGGCCGCCCTGCCCTCCCGGTGCCACCCCGCGCCCGCGCAGGAACACAAGGCTCATACGGTTTCTGAAACGCGGCGGCGGCCGCGGCGGCGGATCATACAGTCGGAGCGGGGGCCGTCCGGAGCCTTCCCGGCGGCGCCCCCTCCGCGCCTCCCTCCGGCCTCTGGCTCTGCTCGCGTGCCCTCGACCGGGCGGCCCGCGGCCCCTCGTCGTCCTCGCGACGATGCTGGGCACGCCGCGCTGGGCGCCGAGGCCGGACACAAACGTCCTCGCGCGCCCAAGGGGCGGCGCGACTGTATGACGGCGCCGCGGCCCTGCCGTGGCCGCCGCGGGCCCTTTCAGAAACGATACCTATATATGCAGCGGCGGGCGCCGTACATATATACCGTGCCGCACGGCGCCCAGCGACACACACGGGGACGACAAGGCGGTGGCGAGGGGGGACAGGCACGATGAGGAGGCGCCCATGGCGTGCGGATGGGGCCGGTGACGGCGGTGACGGGGTGGGGTGACACCTCAGCAAGCTGACACGCAGAGCTACCTGGGCGCAATGAACACATGTCCCTCCGACTCAAAGCTGTTGGGCAGCAGGTACTCAAAATCTGCAACAGAAACGCACCGTTACCCGGCGGGGGCCGCGCGTGGGGCCGCGCGGAGGCGCCGGCGGGAGGGGGCGAGGCGGGGGACGAGGCCGYCCGACCAGCGGCCGCTCTCGGCAGCGAGAACGGGGAGGCCCCTGCGCCAGGGCCGTGCGGCTGTCGCATCCCAACGGAGCGGCCAGCGGCGGCCGCGCGCCCCAGGGAGCCGGAGCGGGGCCGCGCGCACGGGTACAGATGCGCTCGCACGTGTATATATATACATATATATACATATATATATATGCACGGCGAGGAGGCCGGGCAGGCGCCTCTCTCTTATGGGGCTGGTCGCCACATGCTATGCTGGCGGGTGGCACAGAGTCGCTACGACGGCTCGTTGCAGTAGGTAATAATTAAAAAAAATAATAAAAAATGTATATATATATATTTGTCAGGCATCGACACGGCCAAACCAGGGACCTGTGTGAGGACAGTCCAACCGGAGGCTCGGCCCTCGTGTGTCCGCGGTCCCCGCGTCCCTCCCGCCGCCCTCGCTCCCTCCTTCGCGGCGCCTGCTGCCGCTGGCCCCTCGCCCGGCCGCGGGTTGGAC
Organism: Eudromia elegans; assembly: GCA_003342815.1. Lineage (NCBI taxonomy): Eukaryota > Metazoa > Chordata > Aves > Tinamiformes > Tinamidae > Eudromia > Eudromia elegans. The sequence continues at coordinate 1,286,927 of PTEX01000221.1, read as the reverse complement.
TGTTGCTCTCCAAGGGGCTGGAGGCGGGGGCTGGATACAAGCTGATGAGAGGAGGAGGAGGAGGAGGAGGAGGAGGAAGGGTACAAAACACTCGTACTTCGTCCATCAGCATTGCCATCACAGGGGCGCCAGGGAGAGGCAACTCAAGGCTGACGGAACAGGGCTGAGGGTGACAAGTCGCCACTGGACCCTCCTTCGCTKCTTCCTGCAGCCTCCGCCCCTCCTGCCCCTTCCCGTCCTGTCCCCTCTCGTCCTGGGCGAGTGTCCCAGGAGCGGGCAAAGCTGGGACACCTTGTGGGTCCAGCCCCGTGTCGGACCAGTGGCTGGGGGCCTYGGTGCCAGCACCGGCCCCATGGGCCCAGTCCCTGGAGGCCACCTCGGTGACGCGGGGGCTCCTGGTGCCCGTGCGGGGCTTCCCGTGCCGGAGACCCCCGAGGACGTGCGGGATGGACGGGGGGATCCCGGGAGCCTCCCTGCTGCATCCCCCCTCCCTGCACAGCCCTATCCCGTTCAGYTGAGTTGTCTTAGGAGGGAGGAAGCGGAGGAGCGAGGGCGGGCGGGAGGCCGGGCGAGCGCCGCAGGGAGGGAAGAGCGGAGAGGAGGAAGAGCAGGAGAGAATCCAACTAGCTCCGGAACGACAGAACAGAACAAAAAACCCCCAAACCTCCCCAAAAAAAACCACCTCGTCCATCCCAGACAGAGCGGTTTGGTCCGAGACGGGCTCCTTTGCAGGGCGCCCCGCCGGCTTTGTGCGCCACGGGCGGGGAGGGAGTGGGGGGCTCCTCGTGGCAAAGCTCTCATGGACGCGACAAGACAGGCCGCCCTCCAGCAAGGGCGAGCTGGACGAGGAGGAGGAGGAGGAGGATGAGGAGGAGGAGGAAGGGCTCGGTGGCGTGTGCGGGTTCGGCTGGCAGACGGGCAGGGAGACGGGCAAGCAGGCTGGGGAGGTGGGGGCGAGTGGTGGTGAAGGGGAGGGGGCCGGACACGGGGCAGGGCAGGGTGGGGGACAGGACGGGGGACAGGACGGGGTGGCAGGAGGTGAGTGGTCTAAGACTGAGAATACTTGCCCTTCATTTTGCTGTTTGGTACTGTGTGAATCCACCATAGAGAGAAAGCAAGAAAAACAACAAACAAAAAAACGACAAACAAAAAAAAAGGGGGGTTGGGTGGAAAGGGGGAAGGAGGGGGGGGGCACAGACAATATTTTATTCAATCGCCGTTTGAATAAAAATATTGTGTATCATAATCATACCGAAAGGAAACCTCTTGCAGAACACGACGTGAAAAAGAAAGAAAAGAAAAGAGAGAGAAAACAGAAAAAAAAAAAGAAAAAAACCCCAACAACAGTAAAGGAAATCAAAGGCCACAGTGAAGTAATAACAAAAATGTAAATAACTACAGAAATATATATATATATTCAATACTCCAAAGGAAAAATGAGAGTCAGTAGCAAACACTTGCACCGGTCTCGACCTCGAAACGCTCCCACGGCGTTAGCGGGACATGCAAAATCGGAGGCTGGAAGAGACGGAGGGGCCGGGGGGCACAGCGGGCGCCCGGCGGAGGGGCCCTCGTGCTGGTGACCATGGGCACACGGAGCAGGGGACACTGGGGAGGGGACGAGGGGTTGCTGGGGGTTCCGGCTCTCCCCGGCAGGACAGGGCCCTGGGAAGCGGCGCGTCCTGTGCCGGAAGAAAAGGGGAAGGGAAAAGGGGGTGGGAAGAGGATGGGGTGTGGAGGGGCCAGGCTAACACACGAGTACACAGGTTAATCGGGAACGAAACGGGAGCCGCAACTCAAACGGAACAGAAACCAAAGCAAGAGCGGCTCCGAGCGACGACAGCGACCAGAGAATCGTGATAAGAAGGAAAAAAAACCAAGAAATAACCAGGAAAAAAAAAAAAAGAAAAGAAAGAGAAAAGAAACAGAAAACGAAGAGAAAGGAACTCCAGAGACCCATGCAACCTTGCGCAGCGGCACCACGCCGGCCTGCGGCGTGGGGGCACCGGGGGCCGAGGACGCCCCTGGGCCCCGCCGGCGTCGGGCCGTGCAGCACGTCCCGCCTCGGCCAGCGCTCGCTCCTGCCGCCCTAGCCTAGCGCCAGCTCTGCCGGGGCTCAGTGCGCCCTCGGGGCTGAGAGCCCCGGGGGTGGGTTCTCGGTGCCAGCTCGGGGAGGTGGGACGGGGGTAGGATGGCAGCGAGGGCAAGAGGATGAGGAAGGCGCTACTTACACTTCACCTGGAGGATCTGGTCGCTGAGGTTGGCCTGGATGTAGTAGGTGCTGTAGGGCGGCAGGACCAGCCCCAGGCTGCGGAGGGAGAGGGGACAGGGGCTGCATTGGGGGCAGCTCTCGGGTGACAYGCCGAGACCCCGTGCGCGGGAGGGGGCGGCCTTGGTGCCCGCGAGCTCGGCCCGACACAGACGAGCACAAGCGCGTGGKGGCCAGCGCCTTGGTGGGCATGGCAGAGGTGGTGGCCCCGCTGCATACACGGCAGGGGTGGTGGCCCCCAGTTAGACACATGTGACAGKGCCCGAGCGAGCCCGGTACGGGTTATTCGGAGGTGCCGTCCCCGTCTGAGCGCCTGCCCGGCCCCTCGCTGCACATCCAGCCCCTGCTCGGCGCTCCCCGGTGCCTGCAGGGGCAGAGGGGAGCTGCGAGCCCCAACATGGGCAGGGCAGCTCCAGGCCCTCGCTCCTCCCTTCCCGCTGTCCCTAGGGAATAGCAGAAATCCCTAGGGAATAGCAGAAATCCCTAGGGAATAGCCAGGAGTGGGCAGGGCCTCATGGCAGCACCCAGTGGCTGCTCTAGGGTGCAGGGCCCGGTGCTCCTGCAGACCCGCTGCGACGGGGGGACCTCATTTCAGCCCTCTCCTCCAGTGCCAGGCCCTGTGACAGTGTCACCCCTGTGCCACCTCCTCCCTGGGGCACCGCTGCAGGTGGGTGTCACCGTGCCGGCCACGGCGTAAGGCTGTTGGGCAGTGGGGACACGAGGAGGGACGTGTGGCACCGCGAGGAGCGAGGGCAGCCCGTGTCAGAGAGCGGGGCCGTGTGGGCGCGGGAGCCCACCTGTAGTTGGTGCTCTTGATGGGCGCCCACGTGTAGGTCCGGAGCACCTCGTCGATGTATTGCTGCGGGGTGGGCAGGGCGCTGAGGCTGCACAGAGGCACCCAGAGCAGCGCGGGGCCCTGGCACTCCCCACCATGGGACGCCTGGCTGGGACGGAGGGGACCCTGCTGGGCCCCTGCTCCCCAGGTGGCTCTTTACCTCATCCACAGACTTGATGAGGGTCCTGATGAACCTCTGCCCGTCGTTGCCATCAATCATGCTCCGGCGGATCTAGGGGAGGAGGCGGCTGAGGGCTGGCGGCGGAGACCCCATGAGGCCAGGGGACAGCGGGGCCACCCGGGGAGCTCAGCCCACGCAGCATCGTGTCGGGGACACGTCCCCGCGGGCGGCGGCCCTGCCCACCTCCTCCTTGTTCTCGTCCTCCAGCTCGGCGTCGAGGAAGTCCAGCGTCACCGGCTCGCGGAAGTTGATGATCTGCGCGGAGGAGGAGACGGGCGAGGAGCGCAGCCGCCCGCCCCTGCGGCCGAGCCCCGGCCGCCCGTGCCACGGTGACGCGGAGCCCGAACCGCCCTCGCAGGAAGGGGGCCCATGGCACGTGCGGGGAGCCTCATCAGGGAAACCAGCGCCAGGGACGAGCAAATAGGTCCCCGCCTCGGGAGATGCGGAGCGGATCGCGACCGTTCTGCTGCCGGTGAGGAACCCTCRCCATCCGATGCGGGCAGCCCCGTTTGGGCAGGTGCCCACTAATCTGCCCCCGTGGATGGGCCGGGGCCGCGGGACAGCCGGGCTCCCCACTCACCTGGGGCTGCAGGTTGGGGTGCAGCAGCACGTAGCCGTTGAGGTCAATGGCRAAGACGTACCCATTTGCCCCCAGCTGCAGGAGGACAGGAGGGCAGAGCTCGGTGCTGGTGGCCCAACACAGGGCAGCTCTGTGGTCATGAGCCCACGGCGGCACTGCCGGCGTCTCTCTGCTCACGGCGCCGAGCACCCACACCCAGCCAGAGGCCCCTCTGCCGCCCCCGCGCCCAGCCCGCACGCACGTTGTATCGCGGCGTCAGCCTCTTGATGTCGTTCAGCGCCACATCGATGCCCATCACGCCCAGGATGAGCTGGTTCTGCAGGGGCCGGGTGGCAGCGTCAGCTCCCGCAGAGGAGCCGGTGCCGCGTGCGCCTCTCGCGGAGGAGGAGGCCTCCGGGGCCGGGCTCCTACCTTCCTGTCGCTGCTGTCCTCCGTGAGGTTGAACACGGGCAGGGTGCCCGTCACCACGAGGCCCAGGCCCTGCGTGCACGGCGGGACACGCTCAGCCGGGGCCGTGCGCCGGCTGAGCCGGACCATGGCACGGACGAGCGCGCGTGGCCTCACCAGAGCGTCCTGGTAGACGTTGGTCCACTGGACCTGCTTGGCCCGGTTCCCAGCCAGCACCATTGGGCGGCCCAGMACATCCAGGTACTCCTGTGGGGACGCGGGCGGAGGAATGAGGTGGGGGGCCGCGGCACGGACGGGAGCCCGCRGCAAGGAGGCCGCCCGGCCTCACCTGCGTGTTGATGCGGATGGCGCCGATGGAGGGGATTTCGAAGTAGTAACCTTGGGGGGAGAGGAAGAGGCGCGTGGAGGCGCCGGTGCCGCTGCCCGGCCCTGTCCCGCCCCGGCGGCGCCGTCCYCACCTTTGTTGGCGCAGGCCATCCACTGCAGCGGCGTCACGTCGTAGTTGTGCTGCCCCACGGAGAAGGTGAAGACGCGCACCTGCGGGGAGAGCCGCACCGCTGCCACGCGCCCGCTGGGTCCCGGCGTTAAAGCTGGGCACGCGGCTCCCTCCCAAGCCGTCCCGCTCGTCCCGCGCGTGCCCCGGCCCCACGGGGGTGCTCACCGTCTTGTTGGGCCAGTTGTACTTCTCGAAGACGTCCTGCACGCGGTCCTCACCGCCGTCCGTGAACATCATGATCATCTTGTTGCAGTTGGCGCGCGTGATGTTGGACTGCAAGGCAAGGCCCAGGGCAGCTGGGGCACCCATGGGCACCGAGCATGGCGCCCGGCTGCTCACTCCTGGCCGGTGGTGGCAGGAGGGGGAGCCACCTGCTTGGAAATGGCACCGTGGCTCTCGCCATGCCACCCTTAACGGGCTCGTTATCTGCGTTTCACCCAGCCACATCCAGGCCTCCCTTTCAAGGGCCTTGGTACCGACAGACCCGGCCCCGACGGGTGCCCCTGTGCCGCACATTTGGCCTCCCTTCGCCCCGGCCCCGRCTCACGTTCTGCAGCTGGTCGAAGGCGTACTCAAAGCCCGCCTTGTAGTCRGTGGTGCCCTTGGCCACCATGCCCTGCACGTCCTCCTTGAAGACCTTCTTGTTGCGGATGTTGGCTTGCACCAGGTGCTTGAAGCACGACACCGGCTTCGCCTTCTCGTTGAACTGCGGCGGGGCRAGAGGGTGGCGTGAGACGAGGGTGCCCCTGGCGGTGCCCTTCCCGTGCACGGGGGCTCCGCGGTCCCCACGAGCGGGACGCAGATCCAGGTCACTGTCTGGGATCTTTCCAGCCAGTTTAATAMGGCYGTGCCYGGCGGTGTCCTGGGCACCGGGCTGYGGCAGGAGCTGTCCCTGCCCCAAAGACAGGTCACTCCGTGCCCATCCATGGGGCGGGAAGCGAGCAGGGCATGARGGGACAATCGCCCAAATCCTCTGATCAGCTGCCCTGAACATGCCCTAGCCCTGAGCTCTTGCCTCGTTTATCCGCCTGGCTTGATCCCCTGAGCTCCCGTTCGTGAGGGCAGCAACGAGCTGCTAAATCCGGCAGCTTTTAGCTCCTGAGCCCCCATTTTGTGATAGAGGGAGCGCTGCTGCCCCACTGGTTTCTCCTTGAGGCGACCTTGAGCTGCTCGGAGCTTCCGAGCGCTCGTGTGATGCATGGGAGGGACCCGCAAGGGCAGTGTCCCCAGCTGCCCCCCCAGCCCCGTGCGCGGGGCTTYGACACGTCCCCACGGGGCGGCACCCACCGAGGCCACGTTGACATAGTCGTCGTCCGAGAGCGTGTCCAGCATCTCGTAGACCGATGTCTTCATGAGCTTGAGGGTGAGGCCGCTCACGCTGCCGCTCCTGCGCGGGCAAGGAGGGACGAGGCTCGCGCCGTGCGCAGAGGGGACACGAAGRAGCCTCCGGCCACCCCGGGGGACACGAGATGCCCCCAAGGAGCAGGTCCGGCCTCGATGGCCGCCTGCGCCCTGACCATACTCACACGTCCACGATGATGACCATGTCCTTGGGTGAGGAGGCCCCTTGGATGTACCTGGTGGAGCAGAGCCAGGGCGGTGGGTGCCGAGCGGCTCCCGAGCCCGGCCTCCCGGCTGCAGCGGCACCGCCAAGCCCAACTAAGATGCTGCTCTTAATGGGTTGTGGCAGCGCATTTATCTCCGGGCGCCCTGCTCAGATTAATACTCAGGGCTCCGCGCGAAAAGGCTTCATTTAATGGGGCTATTTATCAAGGGAGGGGAGGGAGGCGAGTGGCGTGGGCAGGCCAGGCAGCAGCAGCCGCGTGCAAGGCCCGGGACCAGGCGGGATGTCCCGGCTCATGGGTCCTGCCATGGGGCCGCCGCCACGGTGCTGGACTCTGGGCTAGCCCGGTCAGCTGCCACGGGCAAGTCCGTGTTGCCCTCGGGCCGTCCCGCGGGCGCCACAGTCTGCAGAGCGTCGTAATTAATGCGGAGCAATCAAAGGCAATTAACCGGAATGGCGGGACCATTAATTTTCTGCAGAGGGGACCGGGCATGTTGCCTCGCAGCGGAGCTTGCGGCCGCTCGAGAGCGCCCCGGTGCCGCTCGAGAGCCGGCAAAGCGGGGCAGGACGGGATGAGGACTGTGTCCCTGCCGCTGCCCGCCCGGCCGCATGTCCCCACCATCCCCGCGCYGCTCACCAGGGCCTCCTGCGGACGTCGTAGAGGTCGATCTTGTTGGGTGCCCTCCAGGGGGTGGCTGTGGGCGGAGGGGAGGCGGTGAGCAGGACGGGGGCTGCGCGAGCCCGGCCCGCCGGGGGCCCGGCCGCCCGTGTCCCGCACCTGGGTAGTAGCGGGTGACGCCGGTGGCGCTGCCGAAGACCTGCCAGAGCAGCGAGGGGTCCTCCTTGCGGTTCTCCATGAACACGTCCTCCAGCGCCTGCGTCCAGTTGAGCTCRTTGAGGATGACGGTGGCTGCGGGGGAGCGAGAGGAGACGGATTACCCGGGTCCCCCTTTCGGACTGATGTGCTCGCTGGTGGCAGGAAGACCCTCCTGTGTAGCAGTGCAGTCCCTATACTCCCTCTGTGCAGGAACGCCGCTCCCGTCCCCTCCTCCTGTGTAAAGCAGCCTGTGTCCCTTCCCTGCAGGTGACCAAAGCCCTGGGAGCCTCTGTGTGCATGCAGCAGCTCCTGTGCCCTCCCTGGGCACCAATGCAGCCCTGACACCTCCTTGGGCACCAAWGCAACACTCCCCACCACCCTGCACACAAATGCAGCCCCTGCCACCTCCCTGTGCACCAATGCAGTCCCTGTCACCTCCTTGCACACCAATGCAGCCCCCGCCACTTCCGTGCACACTCATGTACCTCCCATCACCTCCCTGCACACCAACGCACCCCAACCCCAGAACCCCACCTTGAAGGGCCGAGCTCGCATCCCGCCCTGCCTGTGAGCACCAGCAGCTTCACTTGCAGGCGGTGCACGGAGTAAAACCCTCAGCAGGGCACCCTGCCCTGCCCCGCRCGCCGCGGGGCACTCACAGCCCTTGTAGATGTCCGTGGGGATCTGCACGGCGGCGTACGAGTAGTTGACCTTGGTCTTGAAGTTGGTGTCGTCGGTGAACTCCAGCTTGAGGGAATTGGACTTTTCCCGCTCGATCTCTTCCCCRTCGGGGTCATCCTGGGGAGGCAACCACGGGGTTGGAGCTGCTGCGTGGAGACCCCAACGTGTCCTCCCTGCCTCGTCCCCTGCCGCTTGCCAGGGGCCAATCTATGTTCCCACCACCCGGTTACCTCCATTCACACAGCTATAGGGAGACCCACATATAGGCCCCGCAGGCAAATGTATGGCTSTCTATACATCAGGCTCTCCATGCACTGCTGACATCCATATGGCCAACGCATCCGCCAGGTCCCAGCCTGATTCCGCAGCCTTTCTCCCTGCTAAATTTCCAAGGGGCTTCCAAGCATCTGTTTCACTTCCTGCATGTCACAACACATGCAYTGGAATATATTATTTGAGATATACGGATCCATTAGGAACCTCTTATGGGCTAAGATAGGAATGTTATATGGATTTATGGCAGCAACGAGAAGCCACCGCGAGCTTTGGCCAGCTTGGATGTTTTAACTGTTTTTTATTGTATTATAATACATAATTGCAAATATATTTTACTGTATTCACTGCCAGAGCCTGCAATTTTTCAAAAGTCTCCCCAAATCCGCAGGTTTCTTGTAAGGGGCTTCCTCTGCAACCCGCCCTGGGAGCCACCGTGGGAGCAACACCGACGGCACCAACCTGCAAAAGCCCCCGTGGGACAAACATACCCCTGGGCAAACCCGCCTCTCTCTGCCCTAAATTTCCCAGCCTCTGCTGAAACAYCCCAGTTTGGCGCTGGGGGAACGATGTCCCCTCCTGCAGCCACGTCCCTGCCTTTAGAGCAGTGCAGGTTATAAACGAGCACCAGGCTCTCCCCTGTCCCCCCCCTTCTTTTTTTAATCTTTGCCATAGGTTCTGTTCAGAGATCTTTCTAGCCCATTTACTTTTAAATTACCAGCCAGAGGAGAGAAGAAGGGGAGGGGAAGAAAAAGAGAAGAAGAAAGGAGGTAGAAAGTTCCTTCTKAGGCTGATAGCTTATCGGGAGGAAATCCAAATGTCACCTTAGCCGAGGAAGTCGGCAGATTAAATTTCCCAACACCCTTCATCTGCTGCTGACATTTAGGGGCTTTCTTATTCCCCCTGCCGCCTCCGCTCCGCACATCCAAGAGCGGCGGCGGCTCCACGCCGGGGAGCAGCCGGAGCGGCTGCCGACGGCAAGCGGCACCTTCGCACGGAAGAGGGGAACCGTCCCGCTTGGATGACGGGATGAAACGCTCCCGCTCCTCCCCGCTGGATATTTCCACACGGGTGGCGAGAGCCCAGGCCTCAGCTCGCCCACCCTGGCTGCGCCAAACGCCACTTTAGGCCTCGGACAAGCAGCGTCTTGACCAGATCCACGGCCAGAAACGGGGCCTGGACCACGATCCTTTAGCGGGGATGCTCAGGCTCTCCGAGGAAGACGCTCGGATGCCCAATCTCATTAAAAAAAAACACTATGAAATTAAAATTACGGTTAGGAAGATAGGGAAGCGCGGGCAAAATGAATAGGAAACTCATTTCTTTCCGGCACGAGGCTGCTGAGCACATCCCGGGGAGGCTGAATAGGCTTTGTCTATCCCCGCTAGCTCCATCTCCGCTGTATCCTGCCCAATTTCAATATAAAAACTCGAGCTAAATAAAGGAGGCCGGCGAGGCTGCTATTTAGTTCAATTCAAATGTTCCGGTATCACCTTCCTCTTTTTTCTTTCTTTTCTTTTTCTTTTTAATTTCATCGTCACCATCTTTTCTATCATTATTTTTTGCCGGAATTAAATTAGCTGGAATTTCATTGGGAAGCGGAGAGGGTACAAATAGGGAATGCCCTCCCTGCTGCAGCCTGCAATGGGAGGCAGAGGGTTTCGTTAGGTGTTTTTATCCCATCCCCAAAGGAAGATGCCGGAAGACCGAAGCCAGCGCCCCGGCTCCGAGTGCCGGCAGCAGCTCCCGCGGGACGATCCGAGGACGAGCCCTCGGCTCCCGGCCCCGCTCACTGCAAGGACGTTCCCCAAGGGGCGTCCGCAGCGGCGTTGAGGACCCCTACTCACGTATTCGGTGTCGGCCTTGGAGTCGTAGTACTCGATGTCTTCCTCCTGCGGAGCACAGGGAGAGCAGCGTTAGCGCCAGGCCGGTGTCGCAGCCTCCCCGCCATCCTCCTCCTCGCGAGCCCAAAGAGGATCCTGCACGCGGCGTCTTCCCATTTGCACCATCAGAAAGCCGAGTTGTGAAGGGAACGTGCTTATTAATTATCCATGATTTGTTGGGAAATGCCGAGGGAGTTCCAGGAAGGAGGACAGGGAGTGAAACCCCACTTGGGGCTGCCCCTCACGCTGCCGCTCCCCGGGTCTGCGGCCATCTGCACTCCACAATTAAAGGAATCCCTGGGAGAGCCCTACCACAAACGAGCTAATTTCATCTCTAATGATCTTTAATCAGGAGCGAGCGTGACTAACAGCAGCCGTCCAGAGGGTCCTTTGGTACCCACTTCATCTCCCCTCGGCTCCTCTGCAGAGGCCGGCTCTCCCTGGGCATGCGCCCGCCTCCCCTTGCTGGAGGTGGGAACGGACTGGGATGCTTGGGGGAGAGGACTGGGATGCTCAGAGAGGACCCTTGCCCATCGCAGCCCTTGCCACGCTGTCCCCAGCCTCTTGGCTGGCATCTGGGAGCAATGGAGACCTCACCAAGGAGGGAGACCCGGCCCTGGAGATCTTCTCCTGACGGTTCCGGAGCTGCCGCCCCACCATGCATGAAGGCCAGGAGGAGATGGCCACTGTCACCTCCTCCCTGGGCGCCTCCTTGGTTTCCATAGGGATCCTGGAGACTTTGGCACTTTTTCAAGCAGGTAGGGTGCCCGGAGCAGCTGGATTAGGCCACGTCCTGCTCTGTGCAAGGCGCTTCCCTCTCAGCGTCCTCCTGCTCCCTTGCAAAGGGAGCTGCCTTCAACTTGCAGAGCAAGAGGGGCCACCTGGACTAAAGAACCCGCCATGTCTCCTCCATAGGCTGCCTTGGCACCAAATAATGCAGAGTCATAGAGGTTTGAGGGGACGACCACCTGGKTCAACCCCCTGCTCAAGCAGGGTCACCTCCGGCCCTGGATCRCATCCAGGCTTTGGAGCATCTCCAGAGATACTCCTGTCCTGTGTCTTTGCCTCTCTAGAAGGTTTATCTTAATACTCATCATACTCGATGCCCTGCTGGGAGGGCCACTTGCTGATGATGCCCATACAACGTATACACCCCACAACCAGCCTTGTTCTCAAGCCCAGAGCTCTCTGAAGCTACCTGAAGACAACCTAGAGGTCTTCATGGAGGACCTGCAACTTCCTCTCCCCAACACTCCTTGTTTCCCAACCCAGGCTCACCCACTTCACCTGAATCTTCTCTTGCTCCTCCTCCAACGCACGTTATATCAATCTCTGGGTAAAGAGCGCTGTTATTTCCAGGGGTTTTAGAACAAACACCACTAAAGAAAACCAGGGGGGGAGTATTCAACGCTGGGGGGTTTCAACGTTACCCACCTATGAGAGGCTACGGGGAAGAGGGAGCTCCATGGGATGCTCTCGGGCTAGAAATGTGCCCATGTGCTCACAACCCAAGGTCGCATGGAGCCTGAAGAGGGCAATCTCCATCCTCCCCAACAGCCCTGTTSCTCCTCCTCCTCCTCCTCAGCACCAGCCCTCAGGAGGCTTTACACTAACAGGCCCAGTTAGCAGCTAATTAATTAAAACCAGCCTGGGAGTTTCTCCAGAGCTGCTCCCTGACTCCTTTGGGGCTGCCCAAGCGCAGATCCCGCTTCCGTAGGAGACACACGCACGGCTGCTAAGCGGGAGCCTGGAGGCTAAACCRCCAAGGACGAGGAAAGGCATCGGGAAGCCTCCGGTGTCCGAGGAGCTCCTGCTGCATCTGGTGGCGAAGGGACTCCGCTCCTTGCAACACAGCCCCGTCCTTCTCCCCAGCCCTGAAGAGCACCAAAACAGGCCCTTTCCCCCCCTAAAACAACGTCAGAAGCTAAAAACAACATCAGAAAGGTCAGTGCTCTGATATCCGCTCCTGAGCCTGGCGGTGCCGGCATGGAGGCAGCAGCCATTTCCTTCTCCTGCCCCCGTGGCAGAGCCGGGCAAACGCTCAAGCGACTCCTTGGCAGGTTTCCCATCCACCTCGTCGCTCCTCGTTGTCCGTGGCATCTCCCTGGGAAGGAGCCATGGGGGACGATGCCCCGTCCCCAGACAAGGGGACAGCTGACCTCCACCACCAGCCACAGGCCATACYAGCTCGTCACGCGTCCCCATTGGGAGGAACCGGGTCAAAGAACCCCCCTTGGCGCCGTCACCGTCCCCCTTGGGGAGCGCACGGTGAAGAAAAACGTGAGTTTTTCCTCGTTTYGGTGAGGGATTTTCTCCGTCTCCTTTTGGCCGGGACGGCTCTACAGCAAGGTTGGTGCTTTAACACAGTAATTCTGCGAGCGTAATGAAAGCTGACATTATATCAAACACAATAAAGACTCTCGGCTGATGGAGATCATTCCCGAACACACAAACCCATTAAACCGAAAGAAGAAAAAAGAAAAAAAAAAAAAAAGAAAAAAAAAGAAGAAATATCAATTCTACACACTCGCTGGCCAAAAGAAAATGTGATTTGTTATCTAAAAGGGGGTTATAAACACGGCTTCAATGCACTTTCTGTGCTGTAATGAAAACTGGGCTTGAAACGGCAAGACGACTGCAAATTAGAGCATTTGATTTTATTTTCGCCGTTTTTAGGTAAACCTTTCTGCAAGGGCAAGCGCAAGGTTAYGGCGACGATCTTTCTGTTCTCAGCCGATAAGTAGGATCTGTAATTAAAGGCGGAGGGGAATGGAAGGGGGGGATGAGGAGGAGCTCGCGGCCGCCCTTCCAAAGGCGCCTTCGACGCGCTCGCCGGGCCGTGGATTCCGCTCCCGAGCTCCGTGCGGCTCCGGGAAGCCGCTTGCAACCACCGGGATGAGCAGGATGAGCGGGGAGCAGGGAGCCCTTCTGGGCGCAGCAAAGGAGGGAGGAGAAGCGGGAGAAAAACAGCAGCAATAAACTCCTTTTGGAGCAAAACGTGGCTTATGAGGAAGCCAATGATTAAAGGCAACGTGGGCGATGGCGCCCGCGCGAGTGTGCCCCCCGCCGCATCCTCAAAGGGACAAGGAGCTGCGGAGGCCGGAGCAGCCCCCGGGCGCCGCCAACGCTGATCGCAAGCGAGCGGCTGTCGCTTCGCGTCAGGGCCAACGGCAGCGACGGCGTCTCCTCGCGCCCYGGCGCTCGCTCGCGGCCCCTCTGCTCTCCAGCACCGCGAGCGCCCCGTTCCCGGTGCCTGCAGATGCTCAAGGACAAGGAACGATGCGCGGGCGCCGGGTGGCACCGATGTCTCACCAGGGAAGCCGAGCGAGCCGCTCAAGGTGGCGCGGTCACAACCGCGCTCCTTTAGGAAGGGAAAACCACCCGCGTGGGGCTGGGAGAAAAGCAAAAGCAGCCCCACAACGGCTGGAGAAACAGCGCTCCGGCTCGCGCTCCGGCTCGCGCTCCGGCTCCTCCACGGCAAGCCGCGTCCCGCGCGCCTCCCGTGCCCAACGGCGCTGCCGTCAACGTTAACGCCCCGCAAACACGCAGCAGCCGCCACCGTGCACCCGGCTGGAAACGTGGGAACAGCCGCACGCCGCAATCTGTYACCGGCTCCGGGTGACAAAGCCACGCGCCGCCAGAGCCGCAGCCAAAACTGACCGAGCGCTGGGTAAAACCAAATAAATACATAAGGAAAATAAAGGGGGAAGGAGAGCYGGGAGAGCAGGGTGAGGATGAGGAGCGGGGCCGGTGGGGGTGCCTCGCAGGGCTGCTCGTGCGCGAGGAGGAGACGCTCCACGCAGGCGCTGCAGAGCGGGCCCGTCCGTCGAGCGTCGCCGCCGTGCTGGGCTCTCCTGATAAACGGGCTCCGCCGCGCCGCGCCTTTCTGGGTGACTCGTTCCTAATTACCTCGATTGAGCGGCCGCAAACGGCGCTGCTCAAAAGGCCGTGTGCTGAGGCGGGTTTGGGCGAGCTCTGCGCCGCGGAGGGCAAACGGCGCCGCGGGCTCCTGCTGCCGCTGCTTTGGGTGTCGGGCAGCATGCAGGGTGGCTCCTGCCCTCAGGGATCTGCTGGGCTCCGGGGCATAGACAAGGAGCCAGCRCCAGGCCAGACTCGTAGGGTGCGGAACCGGACTTCATGGCACACGTAGACAGGGAATGTCCACCAGGCCAGATGCGGAGCTTCCCCAGTCCACGTCAGATGTTCCTCTGGATGATGGAAGGCCATCAGGGCTAACCCCCAGGTGCAAACCTGCAGTTAACAGGTCCAAGAGCCCACAGGAGATTTTCTTCTGCAGCTGCTGGTCCCGCAGAGCTCTGYGGTGTGCTGACCCATGAGGACAACACACAGACCAGGGCTTGGAGCTCGGGAAGGCGGTGGGAGCCTGYGGGCAGCTGCCCTTGGCYGCGGCYCTCCCCAGGCCGCTCCTGCGAGCTCGCAAGTTAGAAGGGGAGCAGGATTCAGCCTGGAGCCTTCCCTGGAGACACGGCGAGGGAGCAAGCGGCAGCGAGAACAAAACCGGAGGTTGCTGGAGGCCCTGCACGCCTCGCCGCGTCCCGATGCTCCGCCGAGTTCTCCAGGCCGCTTCCCCGCCACGCGGGCCCGTGGCAAGGTGGCCGCATGGCGAATGGAGGCCGGGCAGCCTCGCTCTGCACCTCGCTTGCTTTGGCGCTCGCCTCCACGCCGCGTCTCGCTCTTGGTCCAGGCAGCGCCTGGGATCTGCCCTCCGGGCGCCCCCTCTTCCCCGCCGGCGCTCCGCTTTCCCCGTGTGCGTTTGCCAGCCCTGCCTGCCCAGGGGAGGCTTCTCCCGAGCGCGTGCCCCGGCCCAGCGCTGCAAAGCGACCTGCTCTGCTTGCCGGGGCCACCGCGATGCCAGGAAACCAGCCCCGTCCCCTTGCGAAACGATGCAGAGGGGAGTCCTTCCTCCAGCCCCGCGCCACCGGCCTCGCCACCAAGACGGGCCTCTCCGCAGCGCCGGGGCGAGGCAACGCAGCGACACTCAACGCCGTGTCCCCAGGACGCGCCTTGCCCCCCGGGGACCCCCGGCACTGCGAGGCCGGGCACCTCTCCCCGCTCCAGCGCCGCCGCCATCGCCCTCATCACCAAGGCAAACGCAATCACCGAAACGCCGTCCTGCCCCCTCCCAGCCGCGAGGGCTCCTCTGCCCGGCCCGCMCCGCCCGCCGCCTTACCCTGATGTTGTCCTGCCAGCGATGGGCCTGCTGGAACTTCTCCGCCGCCGTGGCCAGCCGCTGCAAGGCAAGCGAGAGAGCCGCGGTGAGCGCCGCGCGCGGGGCACGCAGCGCCGAGAGCAACGGCGTGGGCCGGGCGGGGCCCCTTCCCACCCTGCCCGCTCCCGGGCTTCATAGGAGGGAGCTTGCCGGGGGGTCCAGGGGCAACGAGCAGCGCGRGACCCCATAGGTCCCTCCCTCCCTGCAATGCGAGCACGCGATGCTCTGAGCAGATGCACAGAGACGCGTGCGCCGTCCCAGCGCAACCCCGGAGCAGCTTTCTCCTTTCACCTCCCCTGTTATCTGCGTTTCCAAATCAAAGCACTTCCTCTCCTGGATCTGAGGGGAAAGATCAGCCAGGCACCAACCAGGCGCTGGAGTAGAAAACACTCCCGTCCGGGGTGCTGAGAGGAAAGGATGAGGGACAATAGAACAGCTAAGGAATCGTGAATTTTTGGTGCAATTTGTTTGGGGTGGGGGGGGGACTCGTGCACAGTGTGAGCCCCGTGGTGCCCCCTGGCCTGAGCGGCTCCGGTGAGCAGAGCCCGGCGCCARACCCTGCGTCTCGCTGCCCCTGGAGCTCTGTTTACCTGCCGAGACGGCTGATTAAAGAGCAGCGTTTATTCCGAGTCGCCTTTAAGGCGGCCGTGATGAAATATGCATTTTTCTGTACTTGATAAGAGCATGTTTGTTTACGGTGGGCCCCGCTAAGATTTATGGGCATCTTTAACTATTCATCGCCTCGTGCCGGGAGTGCTGCAAACAGAGCAACGAGTGGCAGCGGGAGCCGGCAGCRCCGCTTCCACGGAATATGTTTTTCCTCGAGGAAATGCCAATATATCAAAATCGACCTGGACTCCTCCTCGCGCTGCCCTGTGATCCCCGGGCCCCGGCACGGAGGACGGGGAGGACCCGGGAGCGATGCCTTGGGCCAGCCCCGGCCAGGCCCATCCCGCAGYGCCCTTTCCCAGCTCCGGCGTTGCCATCCAGGGCATTGGYTCCGGTGGCTGGCGATGCCGYAACCCCGGCAGCGCATCCCGACGGATGCCGGGWGCCCTGCGGTGCCCCRGGGAGGTGCTTGGCCCCAGCATCCMGCCYGGAGGCTCCATGCAGCRCCCGGAGGAAGAGGAGGGAGARTMYCCGGCCTGAGACYGCCACCACCGAGCTGCCCCCCACCAAAAACCTATCAGYGGGCGACCGAAGACGACAGCGCTGCCTTTACGCACGCACGGGGAATGTGAATCTCCAGCAAGCCCCGGAAAGCAGCCAAGCGTCTAATCCCGTCATAATCTCCGAGACGGCCGAGCCCAGCGCTCTTACTACCCCGGCAGCCTCCGGCCCCAACCCAGCCGCATCCACCCGCCGCTCCCTTTCCCTGCGCCAACCTGCCTGCCCGCAGCTCCCGGCCGCGCGCGCGCCCCGGGTTTGGAGGGGTAGGAGCAGAGGCTCAGGATGGAGCAGACACAATCTGTTTCCAGCCCCACGGCGCGAGTGCTGCTGGGGGAGAGCATCCCGTGGTCCTCACCACCAACCCTCCCATCCGCAGGAGTATCAGCCTCGTCTTGACATCCTCCAASCTGCCCTTGGGGCTCAGCAGTGACATCTCCGGAGCCACCGCTAGGACATCCTGGTGTGGGTCTCATTGCTGCCCTCAGCAGCAAGGGGGCTCTGGACCCCACACTGGGCATCGTTGCTGGGCCCTCCTGCCCTCCCACGGGCTGACGCAGGAGCAGGGGGCAAACRGCTTTGCAAAGGCCACGCTGGGGACGCATCCAAGCCCTGCTGCTTTAAATCATGCTCCCTCCCCACCTCGGGCTGCTGGGGAACGTACAGCATCTCCAGGAGCATATATTCCTGCCGGCGATGCCCCAAAGCACCCCGAGCATCAAATCAAACCCCGTTTCATAAGAATACCTACAAATCGTGTCTCACAATTCCCAAAGTGCTGCTGAGACCCGTGGAAACGGGCTCGGAGCACGTTGCATCCACACGTACACCCAGATCCTCGCCCCCACCTTTATTCATTTTGCCCGTGACACGCGGGGAGCAATGAGCAAGAGGGGTTGGATCCCACAACACCCACCAGGGCTGCAGAACTCGATGCTCTGCAGCACCCACCCTSGGCCCCGCTGCCGGAGCGCATTCCCGAGCAATCCAAGGCTTTGTGCTCGGAAAGACCAAAGCGAGGGAGGGGGAGGAAGCGAGCGAGAGGTCCCTGGAGGGAAAAGCCGTCAAGCAGAACAAGATTTCAACAACTACACGTTTCCTGACCTTTTCCGCAGCCGTATCTTCAACGTTTCAGCGGCCAGCTTGATAAAAAGGAAAAATTAATAAAACAGATTTCATTCGGGAAAAAAAAGGTCAGGACACGTGTTGCAGGGAAAAACTCATTTTGCCGCGTGCCCCGCGTGGCGGGGAGGCCACGGACGGACACGCGACCCACATCGACGTCCCGCGCGCTCGGGCGGCTGCTCCGCTCGCGCCACCGTCGCCGGGCTGGGGTCTGAGCTTGCRGAAATGKGGCAAGGCAAAGCGACCCCCTCGGSGCCGTGCTGCCCATCAGCTACCTGCCCAACGCTGGGAAGAAAGGAGTTTCCCAAGGAATATTTAGCGGTTGTTGTCCCAGGAGGCTGCGAAACCAAGGAAAACCYGGCAGGGGCTGCAGCCGCTGGTATCAGCGCACCCGGGCAGCAGGTAAAGTGGGTTTCTGTCCAACTGCTGCTTCTCAGCCATTCCCTGATTTTATTTCTTTCTTTAATTCAGCAAGAACAAAACAGGATTCGTTGAAGTTAGGGGAGAAAATAAAAAAAAAAAAATAAGAAGCGCGTGAGTGGCTGCGATAGCATCGATAGCATCGCGCCAAGTCATTAAGCGGTGACAATGGGGGACAATTAGAGCGCCGGCTCCATTGTGCAGGCCTGACAGAGGGATGAGCYGGAGGAAAACATGCGGGATGAGCCCATGGAGGGAGGCAAAGGCGCCGCCGGGCTGGCACCGATGCCCKCCCTGCTCCTCGGTGCCCCTGGGGGTGTGGGAGGAGATGGGCCAGACCCCGAAGGCTTCAGCGAAGCGCGAGAAGGCACCAGGAGAAGGCTCCGAACGAGGTGCCCGGCTCCCAAAGCGGCGGTTCCGGGGCCGTAGCTAYGACCGGGGTGGTCGTGAGTGGCTCCAAACGCTTCCCCAGCTGGACAGGAGGGCGTTGCAGGACCCTCGAGCGCTGGCCGGCCTGACGGGCAGGAGCTAACGGGAGGTGCAAGGGAGCAGGGCCGGGCACGCGGTGGCAAACCTGCCCCTTCCCTCGAAGGCTCCGGGCAGGAGGAGCYAAGAACGGGGCCAGCGCTGTCGTCWYCCGTGAGCGCGGCGGGGAGATTCAGCCGCACGTTTCASCTCTAAACGAGGCCTAAAGAACAGCTAAAATTCCCAAATCCGGCCCCGCAACCCAGCCCGGTGCCCATGCACCAAAGCAGCTTCGTTTCCCACGGCCTGTCTATTCCCAAGCATCCCTATCATCGGGAATGGCAAGTTCCTGCCCTGCATCGCATCCAGRCCTCCCATCCTCTGTGCCGGCCCCAGACCCTCCCGCTCCATGCGAATCCTGCTCTCCCGTGGCAGAGGCAGCTCCGGGTTCCCTGCTGCTCCCGTGCCTCTGATTCTCCCCTTCCAAGACGTTATTTTTACCCTTCTCTTAAAATACAAACGCTAAGAGAGGCTTCTTGACTATATTAACATTAGGAATCTAATCAGCAATCAGACAGCTCATAATTTTCTGATTAGCCCTGATTATACTCAATCTTTAGGAAAGAAAAAAAAAARRRRGRRGRAARRRRAAARRAAAAAAAAAWAAAGGGAGGAAAAAAATAGAAGAATACTCTCTGCTCCTCTCCCTACTCCGTGTCCATCAGCGAGCGGGATGGGGCCAGCTGGGAGCTGCAGGACGAGCCAGCGCTGCCCTGTGTCCCCACGGGCACCCGGTGTCCCCAGCGAGGGCCGCCTGAGGACCGGGAGCGCCGCGTCCCCTCCGTCCTCTGCAGCGTGCCCGTGGCGCTTGATTAACTCGAGGAGACCTCTGCCCATGAGAGCGGGACCAGGGTCTGCGGAGGGGACTGCTTAAGTGAATGCGATGCAAATCGGGTGGCAGGAGGGTCCTCAGCGGCGGCGAGGGCAGGGCGGCTGCTCGAGGGCACGAGGACTGGAGGTGCTCCCGGCGCTCCTGGCCGCGCTGCCGCTTGCTCCTTCCCCAGCACCCAGGAACCGGGAGAGGCGGGAGCACGGGAGAAGCGGCCCCCACGTCCAGAAGCTCACGCGGGAGCAGGGGAGGAGGAAGGGGATGGAGCTGCTCAGCGTTGCCTCGCGCAGAAGAGGCCACAAAACGGTGCTGAAACGGCCTTGGAGACTCCACCCACGACCTCGACCGAGCCTTGGGATCCCAAGGGGATCCTTCTAATGTGCGTTTACTATCTGTTCGTGCTGGAGTCCCCCCAGGCCAACCAGCCCAGTCTGACAGTCGGGAAGTTTCCCTCCAAATCCAAAGGAAACCTCCCGTGCTGCAATTTCACCCTATTGCTTTTCATCCAGKCGCCTCCGTGCACGGGGGACGGTTCGTTGCTTCCTCCTCGGCTGCAACGAGAGCTTTTTAGGTACGCGCCGGCTGTTCCCATGGTCTGCACAACCTCTTCCAGACCAAACAAACCTATTATTCTAATATCGCCAAACGGGGCCTTGTTTTCTAACCCTCTGATTATTCTTCCCACCCTTCTYGTGTCTCTTGGGGCTCTCCCTGCATCCTCATGGAGAAGCGCTGCTGGAGCCGAGCCCGGCCCCAGCTCTCGGTGCACAAGATGGGTGAAATGGGTGGKTTTCCTCTTCTTTTCCAGTCCCTCAACCTTTGCTGAGTCACCCCAATCGGCAGTCCGTTCTACATTTATTGCAATCTCTTCCACCGTGTCCTCATTTTCCACTGCTCGACCGGAGGAAAAACAAAAAATGGGGTAAACCCACCAGAATTTAACAGCATCTCAACAGAGGAAAAGCAGGGCAAACTCGTACAAGATGCCGCTCGTGGGGACCAGCAATTAGAGCCAGTCAAGCTGCTGCTGAAGCTCCAAATTAACAGTAGCCACTGCCGGAAACCACCCAGGCCTGCTGGAGCAGCGAAAGCGACGGCCCAAAGACGTGAGTTTGTGCAAARAACCGGGCGGTAAATAACGCTGTCATCGCACAGAGCAGGGCTATAAATCAGTGGGTCCCTCGGCTGTGACGCCGCATCGGTCGTGCCGAGTGGGGACGCGGAGCCGGGAAGAGCCACAGAGGGACCCCAGGGGAAGGCGGAACGGAGACACTCGGGGGACTGGATCGACGTAACGAAGGGACTTTGCAAGGCCAGGGAGAGGTGAAACGACTCTCGGCAGGGCACTGTTTGGGTGGGCAAAGCCGACAAGGGGCGACGCGGTCCCCTGGGGAAGCCGGGCCGCCGCAGGCGCAATCCCTGCGCCGGGAATCGGGTTGATSGGAGCATCACGGGCTCCGCGCGCCGAGATCAAAGCGCAGCGGAATGCAAAACCTGCCGCTCACCAACTT
This sequence comes from Eudromia elegans, assembly GCA_003342815.1. NCBI lineage: Eukaryota > Metazoa > Chordata > Aves > Tinamiformes > Tinamidae > Eudromia > Eudromia elegans. Next base: position 1,266,133 of record PTEX01000221.1, on the reverse strand, counting down.
CCACCTCCCAAGGAACTGCTTAGGATCAGGGGGAAATTTCAGTAATCTGCCCGCTAAGCAGGCACTCGGAGCATAATCAACAGCTCGTGGCAGCAACTAACGGGGAGGCTAATAAGCTACGGGGCTCCGAAACCTGCTCCGATCCCATCGCTACCTTATAAACTAGTAGTTATAGCTTATAGCTTATAGCTTAGGCGGTTATAGCTTATCCTAAGGTAACCCGGCATAACTTGGGACCGCACCAAGTGACGAGTGGCACCGACGCGGCGCCGGCTCGCCGGGAGCTCGTGGGCCCTTGGCTCGTGGGCACCGTGCTATTGATTCCGGTGTTATTCGGTGTAAGCATTTCTAGCTGCTTTCTAAAATCCAGCGTTGCCCTGGCGTGGAGCTAAAGCCATGGGTTGATGGGAGCTCCTGAGCGGGCGCGTTCCCGGCGAGCGGCGTGCGGTTCTGCACGAGGCGTTCGGGGCGCTGCTTGATGTAGCAGCAAACCCAGGCAAGCAGAATGAGCTCGTGCGAGGATAAACCCGACCTCGGCATCTCTCCCTGCTCCTCCTCAATGCTCCCYGCGGCACCGTTAATCGGAGCTGACTCCGTTCTCCCATGAGGAGACATCCCCTCGTCGTGCTCGGGCAGGCGCTGCCTCCAGACCGGGCTGCATCCCGGGCAGCCCCCACGGCTCAGAACGCCCCAGGGGAAGGGGTTGACGGGGGACGGGATGGAAGGGAACAGCAGCACGAAGCGGAGCAAGAGYGTGAAGGGAGAGGAGAGCTGCAATGGCAAAGCATGCGGGCAACCRCCCTCTTCGGATGAGCCTGCATGGAAAGGTTAGCTCAGGAGACAGGGGAAAGATGTCCACAGTTTTTCAGGAAAAAAGCAAATAACGTTTTTACTCCTTCTCTCCCGAACTGTCCACGCATCTTTCTGGCACATCTTTCTTGGAGAGAGATGACTAATAATAGTCTTTGGAGGGATGGCAGAGGGAGAGAGGACATGTCTCATTCCAAAAGCAGAAAGTCCGGGCCAGCAGGAGGSTTGAGATGGATTTTTTTGGTCCAGGAGCCCATTTTTGTCCACATTTCTGTGACATCTCACTCCCAGCCCGCCAATATCCTTGCTCTTCACACAGCAAAAGCCAGGCACGGAGCAGGGACAGGCCCTACCAGGGGCAAAACAAGGCAAYGCAAGAGCTAGGACCAGCACCCAGCTTGTCCAGACACCTCATCTACACGCACAAAATCAGTGAGATACGGGAAGAAGAACCCWCGGTAATAATTTTTCCTTCCAAATCGCTCTTGCTGCCTGGACGGAGCCAGGCTCTCTCTAGGCACTGTCACTACTGCCATGGGCATCTGAGGGCCACATCTTGCTGAGGGACACAGGGGGTGGCAAAWGAGCAGCACCCCTAACCCCATCCCACCCTTGTCCTGGGCCCTGCCTCCCTAGAGCAGCTCTGGGAGAAGGGGAAACCCTCCCTCTGCGGCATGTGTTGCTCTTAATATCAATTAATCCCCTATCCATTGACAGCTTAAGTGGGGCTTAGCTGCTTCTTCTTGCTGCCCGTGGAACTGCTGATGCTTGGGGACCTCCTGGACTGGCACAGGGAAACTGCTGGAGGTGACAAGGTGACAAGAGAGAGACCCTCCAAACATGCCCAACCCAAGGGCACCAAGTGCATGTTCCTACTTAAAAGGCCTCCTCCTCCTCCTAAGTCCAGCAGATCTTAGCAGTGAGAAACATGCCCACCATGGACGCCACCTCCTGAAGCTCTTTTGCTGACCCCAGAGAGCCTCATCTAGCCGAGCTATACGAGGAGGCAATGCTACGTGTGTAGGATCTGTCCTACACAGCACTTCTGGGCATGGCCAGTGGCTGCCACTACGTGTCCGGCTCGGAGAGGCCCAACGGCACATCAGAGGTCTGGAGCAAGAAGCCCCCCGAGCCCCTTGCAGTGACTCCAGTGATCCCTGCTGCCCAAGCCAGACCATCTCAGAATGTCCCACCACAAGACACCACAAGGTGTTTCCACAAGAGCTGCTGAAGTTTCCATGGCCAGAACAGGCCTGGAGGGCGAGTCCTGGAAGGATGCTGGGGAGTCGCTGGCGCTGTCARCCCTCCCCGCTCGCTGTCCGTCATGGCCAGGCAGCATCAAGGACAACGCTCAGGTCCCAGCGCGTTTCCCTCGCGCGCGCTGGCCACAAGAGAGGGCATTGCTGCAGGAGCAGGAGATCCGAGGTGACAGCAGGTGGCCTTGGCGGGGTCCTCGCAGGACAGGAACGTGACATTGCTGTCCATTACAGGAGGCCAGAGCTCAAGCAGAGCTGGGAGAACCTGGAGGTGACCGTGCTCCAACCCTCAGCAGCAGCTCCAGGAAGGTGCTGCTGGGGCAGGGGCCAGGCCTGAGGGACCCCATCAGAGCTGCCTTCGCTGCCAGGCTCCTACAGGCTGCAGGCTCGTCTGAGGAGCTCCAAGGAAAGCTCTCCGTGGCGCTCCATGCCCCCAGCTGCCTCTGGGTTCCATAATGTTGTATGTTCAAGCACGAGCAAACCCCTTCTGGGGCCTCACCCTCCACAGCTCGCTCCCAAAACCTTGAATTCAGCACCTGAGYCCAGAATGAGCGATGAAGCCTCTCAAGCCCTGAGGAAAATGGGCATCAGCCAAAGGCAGCTGGACCCAGGAGCCTGGTTGCTCAAAGGCTTGAGCTTTGCTGCTCGGTCTAGGCCTTCTGCAACCTTTGTCCAGTCATTTAACCTCAGCAGGCCCCAGCCGCTCGCAAATGAGAGGTAACAACTTGTCCTCTTACGGAGAGCACTGTCATAAAGCACAAGAGGAAGGCAAGAAGAGCATCACCGATGAGTATTTTTCATTATACAGGTTGACCAAAACAACTAAAAAAACAACTGCAAGCCAAAGCTGTTGTGCGCTGACCAGAACAGTCCACTTAACATTTTCCTCTCAATAAACCACAGGAAAACACAGTGTTATTTCCAAGGTACCACCAAGGGTGCTTACAATCACCTCATTCTACTCTTCCATTTCAGCGGGGTTTTTTTAACCCAAAAACTTCTGATAAAACAYGTCCTCCTGACTGGTATAAACCCCAGGAGTCTAACGAACCCCGCTGAGCAGCAGGAGTCTGTGACGAAGAGCCGATGTCAGAAGCACCGATGCTCCGGTAGCCGCCACCGACGCAACCCTCGTAGCCGAAGGCTCCTGACTCTTTAATTTGCAAGCTGTGCAAATCTCCCGGCCGGCGTTTACGACGGGCTCCCGCTCGGTGCTGAGCTGTTGACCAGCTAATTGTGGAAGAGTTAGCTCCCGTCTAGGGTGCTTTAACCTTGCTGCTCACATTCAGCTCGGCGACGGTTTGAAGCCCAACTCGGAGGCTCTTGAGGGCAATAAAGCGCGAGCGGGGAGGGGGAGAGACACACTACACCGTTACGATTCTGCAAAGGTTTCTGTTTTCTTTCTTGTTATCCTAATAACCCTTTTATAGAGCACGTTGCTGGCAAAGCCCTCTGCTGAGGCAGCCGGTTCTGTGTAGGCACCAGACAATTTGCAAAAGCAATAAACTGACATTCAGCTGCAAAAGCCTGCTAGAAAGATGAGCCATCAGCAAATCCCCCTACACACCCGCGGCCTTAAAGACACATTGGGTTTATATTGCAGTGATAAAAAAAAAAGAAGAAGCAAACCCAAACAAACCCGCTCAGCGGTGAGCGCAGGCTGCGCGGGCAGAGACAGCAGCCCCAGCTCCGCGGTGCCTCCTCCAGCCCTCGACCGGTCACGGGCACCCGCTTCACCAAAACCACGCTGGAAGCTGCTACGGACCCGACCTAAAGGTGGGCCGGTTGACGGCCTCCGCTCCTGCCGTTGGGATGATTTCCCTGGATCGCCAGCCTGGGGCGGTCCGAAACCTTGAGGCTTCCAGGCTGGAGCTGTTCATAGGAAGTGACTCATTTGCTCTGGGTTGATGCTGTACTTGAGATTCAAGAGCCCTTCTTGCTCTCCACGTTTACCTCCTCGCAGCGTTTATAGATGGCATCCTTATCTCTTCTCGGCCTTAGGCCTCTGACTCACGTTCAGCTTTGGTTGGGACAGCAACACCATGGCATCTCCATGTGCCCGTGTCATCCCTTCTTGGGGACAAAGCTGTGACAGCAACACCATGGCATCTCCATGTGCCCGTGTCCTGCTCCTGGAAGCTCTCCCGCATCGCGGGGGTGGCTGAGAGCACAGGTACCTGCTCCGGAGCTGTTGCAGGAGCCCGAACCAGTGCAAACGTTACAGCTCATACTGTGCTGCGCTCTAAATCATGACATTCACTAACGGCCACACGTCCCCTATGGCTTGTTCTGCTGTAGGACAACATAGGCTATGGACCTCACCCCTCCTGGCCAACGCAAGTCCCCACTTGTTGTTCTGCTGGGCTAACCATGCCAAGGTCACCTCATACAACAGTCCCCCCAATATACTGGAGGTGTCTGTCCCACTCCAGCGGAAATGGTCCCTCTGGGACCAGGATGGGGCACAGACCCATCTGACCCCTGCATGAGGCCATGACARCCTCCGTCTTGCTGCAGGGGAGTCTCATCTCCGGATGCTGTGTCCCTCTTCCACGAGTGTACCAGCGGCTCACGGCATCCTATGATGAACTGTTACAGCTCAGACTTTCTCATCTCCTCTTTCTGGTTGGTCAACCCCAAACTTGGGGAMGAAATTCTCGTGCTCACCCATGCACTCCGTTATCCTTTTATCCCAGCCTCTTTGTGTCTCAAGGACGGTGAGACTGTCTCAAGGTCACCGGCTCCTTCTCAGAAACAGTTTCATCCCTCTCCAGCTTCACAAGGCTCGTGGTTCCCTCACAGATTTGACTAGCAAAATCCTCTCTTTTTTTTGCCCAGGCCATTAATCAAAAGCACAMAACAAGATGTGGAGGCTGGGGAGCGCACCAGTAACGTCCCTCAGCCTTAATGGCCCCATGCATCCTAGTTCTTTCTGCAAGGACTTCATCGTATTCAGAGTGGACATGCATGAAATTTAGCATTAAAGGGTCTCTGGACAGCCAAGGACAYAGCTCTCCAAAGAATAAGTCATCACCTAAGGTGTAAAGAAGAGCAAAATTTATTGCATTCAGTGCCAGGCCAGCTAAGTCTGAGAAAATAGAGACATATTACCAGGACAAAGCCAAGCACAGAGTTTTAAGCCTATATTTTTACACACGGCTAGTCCTACTAACATTATTGCAGGAGCTGAGGGTTTTTTTTCCCTTCTTAATGGGAGAGCTATTTATGGAGAGCTCATCTAACCGTTCATCATCTTCCTCCCGTTGGAGGAAAAAGGCTTGTAACTCAGAGGCCTGCTGGACACGAAAGGCAAGCAGATGTCAATGGGAGCGGGGAGAAGATATGGGGAGGATCTGGCTGTGCACCTAATAACCCCACTGACAACCCTGCCCGCGCCGAGCCGGAGAGCCGAGCACGCAGCGACCGGCCCTGCTCTTGCTCTGCGGGGCCGGCACCTTCCCTGCCCGCATCCTGCCCGTGCCCAGCGGGCACAGGAGAGCGCTCGCCGACCGGGAAGAGGGTCGGGAGCGCAGGTGGAGCCAAGGAAAGCGGCAGCTTGCGGCTTGCTGCAGGCCTGGCAGCCCCGCTCTGCGGTTTGCCAGCGCTGCCTCTGCTTAATCGTCTTTTCAAAAGAGCATCTTGGTTAAATAGGATGATTCCTATTAAGATAATTAACTCCTCCAGTGAGATCCGAGCTGACCTCCCTCCGCTTTGCTCTCTTCAAGCCCTGCTCCCTTCTTCCCCTGCTGCTTGGCCGTTCTCACAAGCTCCATCATCTCTTTCATCCCTTCCTCATCACTAACTCAAAGCTGCCCAAATCCTTACATTAAGCTGCCTTCCCTCCCCTACAAGGGTATTTGCCATTGCCAAGCTGCCCATTTTAATCTTTTTCACAGCCTCCTCACTTCTTTCCCCCATAAGCAGCYTCTGGTTCCTCCTGCCCATCACCTTCCCACCTCCACATAGACTCAGTCCCTCCTGCTCTTCCCCGGCATCCTCCAGGAGCCCAGCGGGTCCCGGTTCACCGTCTCCTCACCGTTGTGCAAGTTCTTGACGTTCAGCCCCAAAAGCCCCCTGCTCTACTTGCACTCCAGCCACCTGCAGAGCTTTCACTGCAAGTGCCAACCACAAGAGACGACTCAAGCTAAACCCTCCTTGGCACTGGAGCAGCAGCTGGTGCCCTCTCCTTTCCCTCCCCACCCGCTTCTCCAAACAAGGGCATCTTTCTGGAGCAGAAACTTCAGGGCAAGGGGAGAGCTGAGATTCTTTTACATGTTTCGTGCCCCTTTTACTTAAAAAAAAGCTTTATGTAGCTGTCAGATACCAAAACGAGAATTTTTTTTTCCTCTTTAGCAGTCTTTGAAATAAGGATGCTATGTAGGATCAWTTTTTTATGGCAGGAAAGTAAAGGGGGGAAAATAGCAGCAATTTTCTCTTTTGAGCATGGTCTATTTAATGGCATGGATGTCACAGAGCAGCGTTATCCAGAGAGAGGGAGAAGGAGCCACAAAATGGCCCTGTGGTCAATCAAMGACTTCTACACTACAATCTGCATCCCCATCTCTCCCAGAGCCGGTCAAGATTTCCATCACTTCTCAGGTCCTTCCTCCCCATCTCTCTCCCCTCCCTGCAGCCCCAACAGCAGATGAAACAGAGCAGTAAGYGGCAAGATCCAACGGCCCCTCCGCAGACAACGCTGGCGTGGCACACGTGGCCTCCTCCTCTCTTCAGAAACTTGGTTCTCATCATTGACAATGTGATTTGGGACTTTACTTCAGGCCCTGACTAATCCTGTCCACCATTCGCTGCACACAGGCAGGACGTGTGGACCTCTGCCTTTGAACRCGACATGTTTTTAAGGGTCCAACAYCTCTRTATCCCACGTCCTGCTCTTGAGCCTGCATCTGGCTTTGGAAGCAGTGACTTTGTGAGATGCCAAGTCCTCCCGTGGGGTTGGCCTCCCTTCCATGGCCGTGTCGTCGGCTTTCTGGGCTATTTCCCCCACTCGGGTGCCCTCCTTGGATCCCTATGGGCAAAGGCCACGGGGCTCCCGCAAAGGAGTGCCGGGAGTCCATGCCAGGTGGCTGAGGCTGGAGGTTTTGGGGCCAGCAGCMTTCTTTGCGGTAAGGCTGCTTGGGGCTGCCCTCTCACTCCACAYCATGTGAAAACTGAGGTGGCTTCTCATAAAAGGACCTCAAAACCTCTTCCTGGTCAAGACTGGAAGGTTCTGAGTCACCAGGTGGCTCAGAAGGCTCAGTCCAGTTTGGAAAACCTCCAAGAACAAAGAGGCTTAGAGAAGAGGAGGGCAAAAGGCAACCCAAGGCCACCTTGGCCAAGCAGATGCCACCAGGGCCAAGCAACCACGACCGGACCCAGAAGCCCAGCAGCATTCACTCTGTTGAGCTGCAGGAGCTGCCCAAAACCCAGAGGACCATCGCATCGTGCTCAGAGGCCCACGGGCAGAAAACTACGGCCGTGCACAARCCCCCCAGGCCCACGGGAGCCGGCGGCGTTTGAGGAGCAGCACAGCCGAGCGGCACTACCTGCCAACAGACGCACGCTGCCCCTCGCTCGGTGCCGAGCCTTTGGAATAATTAGCAATTCTGAACTACAAAACGTTGTCCCAGKAGGATAATAAACGCCAACATCTGTCAGAAGAGCTAGCGCCTATCAAATTGCCAAGAGAAACATTTTTCTTCTCATTCAATTCACAGCTAAATTGAAAACAACCCCAGAAAGTATCCAGTGGCACCAGATCACTATACATCTCAACGAGCATGCAAGCTGTTCTCCATTGCAGAAAAGGCAGCCTGGCCATGCAGCGATCACTCACTCAAATTAACAAATCATTTTATTTAGATAYGAAAAGAATCCGTAATTGACTGATGGTATGTGCCCATATGGTGCCGTTAGACGGAAAAGGAAGCGAAATATTCCATGCAATSGGCCCCTTGGAACACGCACTTGTTGCAGAGGAGGGGAATGTGATGGCAGGAGCGGCTGCGGGGAAGAGCCAGGGAGTCCCGGATGGACACAGCCCTCGCGGCACCAAAGCTGAAGGCTGGACTAGGGACACAGAGCCCGGATGGAGCAGACAGTTGTGGAAGGTTTCATCTATAGCTGGGGCATCTCATAATGCTGTCCTCGCTTCAGCACCTCCAGCGGTGCAGGGCATCGKCTGCAGAAGCGGCACCTCAGGGGGCAGCTGGGAGCACTGGTGGCCTCAGAGCACCCACACAAGGACACRCTGGGTGGGAAGGGCCATGCCAAACTGTGGCCCATACGGCACGATTTGAAACACGGGGTGGCGAGAGCAGCTCTCCGCTGCTTGGAAGCCAAGGTTCTCTTCTGACAGCAATCTGGATGAGCACGTGATGGAGGGAAGCGGCTAAACGGCACGCACCAAGCCCAACGCTGCTCCTATTTTATCAGGATTAATTTAGAGTGTAAATACAACAGGCCACATTTCRGGGAATTAGAATAAAACAGTCTCCCAGACTCTTACTGGAAGCAACAGCCCGCATCTTCCCAGTGCKACGTGTTCTAGACGGCTTCCCGTCAACTACCTCCGAGTGGAGGAGTCAACAGGGAAGAGGAGAGCGCTTGGAAGAGCCTTCCACACGGTGCCCGCTGGAAGAGCCCCAGGGTAAGAGCTCAATGCACCGACCAGCAGCAGCGTGGCAGGTTGCCTCGCCTTGGCCCATTTTGAGACATGGATAGGATGGGCAAAGATGTCGTGGATGGGTCGGTGCCAGGGTAGTCGGTCCACAAGGAAGGATGGAGAGACTCCAGGCTCCTGTGTGCCCAACTATACCCAGTTTCAAAGTAGCTTTTGGACAAGAGTAAAGCAAATATTTGTACTTGGTGCTCTGCCAACACAACTTTTCCTTGCAAATACTGCCGTATTTGCACACTCAACTCAAAGGCAAGAGAGGAGGGACAGAGCTGATGGTGGTTCCCAGCAACGTCCTTGTCCACGTAGGATGGGCCAGGGCTTTGTATGACCTGGTGGAGGCGAGCAGAGCCTGTGTGTGAGTAGGACCTTGCAGAGAGGCCCTTGGCCCCCAGTCAGCCACTACTCTTGGCTGCTCCTCTGGATCCCCCACGTCGAACACCACAGCAACAAGACCCACGCATCTTGATAGCTCAAAGGCAACGCCGGCAGCGAAGGCTCCAGATGAATTTAGGCTTGGAAAAGGAGGAAAGCCGTAAGAGGGGAAATCCTTTTTGCCTCCCTGGATCAAAAGACGGGTAAAGTCGGGAGGCCGACGAGGCCGAGACACCACGAGGCTCTTTGCAGGGAGCCGCTCGCCCCCCGTGCGCTTTGGCACTGCCCAGCTGACCTCGAGATGAGACGGTGCACGACAGCGCTGAAGCACCCRAGCCTTCATCTCCCTCGCACAGGTGATACGGAGCAAGGCAGAGTGGGAGGGAGCGAGCAGGGCTCTTTGGCTCCAGGTCCTTGCTTAAAATCCCATGGAATCCCTCACGCCGCAGAACTGCTCCAGGAGCCCGGTGACGTCCTTGGTTCAAACCCGGCCTCTGACAGCTCCTGCAGCCCCAGGGCAGTGGCCTCCCTCGCTTGCTCCCACRCCGCCAGGCTCAGAGGAGCAGAATCCACCCAAGACCGTCAGAGAGAAGCCAAGCCCTGCAGCCAGCCCGAGCATCCTAACTCGGAGCGCCTGCAGCGGGGAGCAGTAGGGCACAGAACAGCCTTTGGTGCTGGGGTCTGTGCACTCTTCTGTGTGGGGATAGGGTGAATAATAACTAGAATTGGACTGAAAAAGCACCAAGCAGCAAAGGAGTGCAGAGGCCGAGCCGTCCTTCAGAGCTGGCCCAAGCTCGGGGTCCATAGAAGTGCTGCCCATGTCCCCTTTAGAGGTGCCGCTGTCACCCGCACAGCAGCCCAACAGCCTCCAGGTTGGTCTGACCCCTCCTCACAGCAGATCTGAAAGGCCACGCTGAAACCAGCCACAGCAAAACCCCCAAACACGTCACTCTGCAGRAGACCAGACAGACCAGAACAGAGCCCCACCACCACGAGGGTGATCTTCTCTAGCTCAAGATGAAGCTACAGGGTCACGGCAGGAATTGGTGAACTCCTCTGGGCTGCATTGTGCAGGAATCAACCTGGATGATGGTAACCGTCCCTCATGGCCTTTCCATCTATGATAGCATGAGAATCGGGGAAGAGGAAGAAACGGTACCCGAAGAGCTGCTCCCCAMGGTCATGAGATGGGAGGAAGGATGCTGAGCTGAGGCCGGGAACAGCTCGGGCACGAGGGAGCTGGCAAAGGTTTGGTACCTGACTGGGCTTTTCTAAGGCGACAGGACACGCTACTATCACAAGCAGAGGTGACGACATCTAAAGAACAAAAAAAGAATACGCGTGGCCTTGTCCAACACTGAGATTTCCAAGGGTCCCATCACACCTGTAACAGCTCAGTGCTGTAAAGCATTTGGAGTAGCGTTAAGCAGCCCTGAAACCTGAACGTCTGCTTCAAACTCGACGGGGTTTTAAGGTCAAGCAACACCAGCAGCCCCAGCAGGAAGACAGCGCTCCTCAAGTGATATAGCAGAAACCATTTCCTCCTGGCCTCCCATTTCCCTGCGCATCCCTGATTGTCCAGGTTCCTGCTGCACTCCCGTTCTCCCCAGACCGACCCATTTGCACTGCCTAGGACGCCCCAGCTTTGGAGCGCCATTCCCGGCCTCCTTTCCCAGACCCGGTTTGGGGACGCCGACCCATTTGCGCTACCCCGCAGGGCCGGCYGGGACCGCGTCGCAGCAGCGCTCGCGGCGGGGACCGGCGGCTCGGCGCTGCCATCTCCAAGGTGACAGCGACCTTAGCAGGAAGCAGCCACCAGGTCTCGCGGCAGAGGCAGCCGCTRGGCTAGAAAGCGGGTGCTGCCCAGGAGGCAGCCCCCCGTGCTCGCAAACGAGCTGCTCGTTTCGCTGCTCGCTCTCCTCTGCCAGCTAATTACAGGATTTGTCAGGGACACTGATGCRTGTCCCGGTCACTGCAATTTAGTCGTCCTCTTGCATCGATGCACGTGCGGCGACGKTTTAGCTACAGCCTCAACGGAGGGGCAGGGGGGGCAAACAGGGAACGTCTCCTGCTCCGGGTGCACCGTGCAGGCAACCACCCACGAGGGCTGCGTGGATTTTCTGGGGGCTGCTGGAGGCACCTACAGAGGCTAAACACCCTTTGAGGGGAGCAAAGGAAGAGACGGAGCAGGAGGAAAGCTGCAGGCAAGGGGCAGATGGCCTTTGAGAGGCTGTTTTTTAAGCCAAGGAAGTAGGTAAGCCAATTTGTAAAGACAGCAGAAAGAAAAACACCTTTGCAGCAGCCTGAGAGGGCAGCGGCTCCGAGGGTGCTGCTCCGGAACCCCAGCGGGGACGGGCACGGGCAGGAGCAYGTCCCCAGGAGGCAGGTTATGCATGGGGAGCAGGGCATGGATAAGCACATGGTGCCTGAAGATGAAGCGCAGGCAGAGGGGGCTGGTGCAAAGCATCCATCACCGGTGGTTGTGCCCGTGCTCCAGAGCGGGAAGGAGGAGCAGAAACACCGMGGGGAGCAAGAAATCCAGCAAGCAAAACAAGGGCCTGGGTGTTGAAGAGGGATGGGAAAGGCTTCGGAGATGGGAGGCCATCAGCCTCGGTTGGTGACATCTTCATGCTCCTGGACCATTATCCATGACTCCTGAACGTAGGCGTTGGGTGACAAGGAAGCCCTGGTGACCAGGGCAGTGTCCAAAGGCTCCCCAAAGGCTCTGGCTGGCTCAGCCAGCTGGCTGGGACCCAGTGCACAAGCCCAGCACCTGCACAAATCCAACCTGCTTCAGCAGAGCCCGAGGCCGATCACTGCAACGATGCTTGGCCTGGCGGACACGCCATAGGTACCTCTCCCTAAACCTATATATCAAGCACACATCACTCACACCTCTAAGTCTGCGGCCAGCACRTAGTATTAGGGCACAATTACACAGATCAAGCTGCCCTTAAACCGAGTCGCCCTAATCTGCCACTCCAGCCCAGCTCAAGGTCACGGTCAACACACAAACTCCGCTGAAGGTCGCAGCTCCATGCGCTCCGTCGGCGCCTCGGAAGCACTTGCAGGGCAACGCTTGAGCCAGGGGGAGCTTCCAGAAGCCTCCCAAAACAGAGCTCGGTATTTTTATAGTGCACAGCCAYTAATTACAGCGTCACGGTTCACGGCAAGCCAAGCGCATCTCCTAAGAACATAAACCCCGAGCTTGGCGCTTTGCATAATTCTTCCCAGGATTCAAATGCTTGGAAAGTCTTTGCACGAAATACATATGAAASAGCAGCAAAGAGTCACCTCAAACATTTTTAATTTAGGAACTGTCAGACAAAGATGCTTCAGAATTGAGGGGGGGGGTGGGGTGTGGAAGCAATCCCACCTCTTTGCTTGACACTCTCCGCAGCCTCAAGATATCCTATGGATTCCTGCCTTGGGTGCAGATTTGCATATTGTGCCCGAACGCAGACGCAAGAAGTGTTGGGAGACGCAAGACAGATGCGTTCAAGACAGAAGACAGATGTGCTTGGAGACACAAATATGGCTCAAAACCGCAGCACTTATTTATAAGGCAGCAATGCATTACCCCTTGAGGGGAAAAAAAGAATTTAAAATATTTTTTTAAGGAAAAAAACAGGATGATTAATTAAATTTGCTATTTCCGGAAAGGATCTATCTGAGCAGATGTGCCCTGGTCCTTCCTTGGGGACATTTTGTATAGGAGAAGCCCTGAAGTTCTTCATTCCCCAAGGCCTCGTGCCGTTATAGATTAAGACAACAGCAATTTGTTCACTTTTTCAACGTGAAATTATCAGTTACACAAGTACCAACCACGTGGGCAACGAGACCATCAAGTTGGCACCCCAAAAGCACCGCTTTCTCAAACACCCCATGGTACTTCGGCCAGAAACAACTCTCCAACCTTCTAGCTCCTTCCCAGCATCTCCGGCTYGAGGACAGCGGACAGCAAACCAGGCCACCCGCCGCTGCCCCTGGTCTTGGGGACCACGRGGAGGACACACGTGACAAGCCAGGGCGCTGGCCAAGCAAAGCGGAAGGGAACAGAGCAGAAATGCCATCAACCACTCGGAGCGTGGGAGGACAGGCGCTACAACACCCTTCCCATCGAGATCTTCCTCCCTCCTTCCCTTCCCAGCCTTTTCCTCCGCACAGTGTTTAGGAGGTAACACCTACTTGGCTGGCTGGGCAGTGACCAACCGATGCTGTACAAATTGTCACTTGAGGGCCATTAGTGCTGCCTCCTCCAGCAGCAACTCTGCTTCCCTCTCTCCCTCCATCTACTCCAAAAATGCTGGGGGGGGGAGAGCGACAGATGCAATATTTTGCAAAATGAGATAATTATATAGCAGCCACATGGGGAGATTAGATTAGCAAGAGATTTCAACGCAAGGATATTTAATAAGAACAAGACGCAGGTACATGGAAATGCAGACGGCAAAAGGTCATCATCATCATCATCGCGTTGAAGCTTATGAAACAAAGCGCTCRTGACCTACACGGGCTTTGATGCTTGCTGCAGTAATTCTATTGTTATTGCAACACAAATAGGATTATTCCGAGCGGGAGACATATAGCGGCACACAGCCGAGCGGAATGAAAAGAACAGCACTATGGTGGCTCCGGCAAAGTGATCCGGATACGGGGTGTAAACGCTACCCCGTTCCCGGGCTGTGGTCCCCCAGTATGTCTAAGTGTGGGGAGGGGACAGACAAGGGACCCAGGCACGGGAGGGCTGTCACCTGCGGCACCGCTCTCAGAGATGGGCTCCGGGGTAGRCAAGGCCGGGGTAGACATGGCCTCCATTTGTCACTGTCTCGGCCCTCGTTAGGCTCATGCAAATCCAGCTCGCTGCATCACCGTCTTCTTAGGGCTCTTGACAAATTCCCCTCAATATTATCTCAAGCCCAAGGAGGGAGCGAGGAGGGGGGCTGGAGGAGCCGCTGGCGGCAGCGTGGCGGAGCCGACATGACAGCCCAGCTGCCCCGGGGGATCCGATACGCGCAGGGCCATGTATCACGCAGATGAAGCGATAATTTCACAGCGATTAAGCCACGCGCCGGAGGAGCCTTCATTAAAGTCTGCCAAGGAGAGGAAAGCAAGACCTTCTTATTTATTTATTTTCCTTAAGACAGCAGACTATTAACTCCCCAAGCAGGCTGCGGGCTCATTGTAAAGAGGGATCTTTCCCCTTGGGAATTGCGGAGACACGTTGCAAACGCCGCAACTAGTGGGGACCATTAAGTGCTAGCTGGGACCTTTCCCAACCTGTGCAAGGACAAGGTGACCCTGGGCCAGCTCTCCTGCTTGCTCACCCTGCCAGGGCCATCGTACCCACGKGCAGCTCCCGGTCTGCTGGGTACATCAAACACCTTCCTCCTACACCACGACGAGGCAGAGACCTGACGTACAGAGACACAGTTAAACGMAGGCGTGTTCATCTCTTACAAGACAAATTGCTTTCCGTGATCTGGAATTATTTCTCTTGGGCCTTCTCAAGATTTCTCAAACATATTAGGACAGCCAAGAGCACAGACAAACTATTTAGCTTCTTTGATAGGAAAATATTCTCTTCACGCAGTCAGCATAATCGAGTCCATTGGGGAAATCACTGCTATCTTCTCACGGAGATGCATAGGAGTGATTAATCAAAATCTAACTGTGATTTATTGGCCCATCCCAGAGAGAAGGTCCCAAACTTAAACACCACCACGGTGTCCAAAGCTAATCCACGGAATAAAACGGGATGGTCGCAACTATTGCACCTGAACCAGAACACAAGAAGCCACAGCCCTGTGCCTGCCCCCGAGGAACAAAACCTGGCAGGAGGGTCTTCTAATCGAAGCAATGGGACTTGGGAGACCGGGATGGGAGTTTGGATCTGCTGCCATGCCCTGCTGTGGCCAGGGGGATCACCTGAGCCTCCAAGACTCTCTTCCCCTTCCCCAGTACAGGGAAAACAACCCTTCCCTCTTCTGCCCCTCTGCCCCAGGGCAGCATTTGCATCTGCATAATTTTCTCCTGATTGGGCTTTGTATTTTATTGCAACATTATGGTCATACCTTGATGTTTCTTCCCCGCGCTCCCCCCTTTTTTTTTTCGTAAAGACTGGTAAAAACACTGAAAGGAAGCCAGGGAGTTTCATCTACACAGTTCAGCAAGCTGTATTAAATAACAGGAAAAAAAAAAAAAGAAAAGAAAAAGACATCTGAGCATGGYAACATCTCAACCGATGTTTCCAGAGAGGTCGGACCAGTGTGATTAGGATTGSTTTTTTTAGCCAGGGGAGAGCGTGACAAACCTCTGTGTCCACATTCCCAGTCTGACAACCACTGGGAGAGTAAATAAGCCCAGGGGTTGGAGTTTCAACACAAGGCTCTTCCCTGCAGGGCCCTGGGTTCCTTCACTGGATTCGACATATTTGCCCCAAACCATCGTTCTCTGCCCTGCAACCACCATGTTGCCCACTGGGACGAGGAAGAGAGGATGTGCCCAGGAGATGGATCTTGCTAAAGAACAAATTTCCTTAATAAACAAATTTATTTGACCAAATCTGATGGTGAGACCCGATTAGAGCCTGTCCTTTGCAGAAGGACAACCCTCCTTGAAGCATTCCGGTCCTTCCCTTGCAAACTACGGGAGGAGGATGAAGGGGGCAAGTGCCGGATCACACAAATGGCTGGACTGGACCACTTTTATGCTACTAGCACAGTAATGCCAGCCAGCAGAATGATTAAAAATGCTAAGGCTGGCAAAAACATACGAGGCTTTGAAGAGCATCTATCAGAGGAGATTCCACCGTGCCGAAAGCGCCTCGGGCTCTGCAAATCCATTTCCTCCYGCAAGTGCATTGAAGTACTAGTTTATCTCCCTCGTTAAGTAACCTGTATCAAAACGATCGCAGGAATATTTTTGAAGTTTCTAGTGACCTAGTTCAAAGGAACAATGTGAAATTTATGAGTCTTCACCGGGCACACAATGCAGAGAGGCGATGTGCTTCTCATCTGCATGGGGGCCTATAAATACCCGTGTGCAAGTGCTGGCCAGAGYCCCTCGTTAATGCCAACGGGACCTGAAAATGATGCTAAATACCAAAGGGGAAGAGAAATTCAATTACTTTCATTTGATGCCAAGCAGGAGGTTGCCCTTTAGCAATTCAGCGGGTTATGAAGTGCAAGCAGCGGAGGCGACAGCACCTCACTGAGCTGGAACCGGCTCCGACGGGGCCGGTGCGCCCTAGGGACCCGTCGGATGGGATCCATGCAGGGTTAGCCCAGCATAGAGGAGTTGTCGCTGGAGACACTAAGCGCCATCCTGCGCTACTGTCCCAAATGGCTGGTACTTTTGGCTGCTCTCCTGGGATCCGAGCTGCGTGTGACCTCCTGTGCTCTGTCACCAGCCTGCAAATCCCTCTGGGGTTAAYGGGAGCGACGAGTGCAAGGGGAGGACGATTCACACCCCGGATGACTCGCTGGCAGTAATAGCGGGTGTGCATTAATCCTCCCCAGCCCCCCTGCAAAGGTTTGCAGCGGGAAATCGCAGCCATCACCGAGCTGCGAATGGTGCCAAGGAGCCACCTGAGAGGCCGTGCTCCCTCCTCCTCCTCCTGCGTGGCACGGGGATGAAGCACGGCTCRAGCTAGGGCTGCCTGTCAAAGCCATCAAAATATGAGATCTACCTGGAAGTTAACCTGGGCTGGAGAAATGGAGTCCCTACACAAGCAACGGAGCAAAGGAGAAGGCYGGATTCCAGGTGCCCGGAAGGTGCCAGGTCGGTGTCTCTGCGGGGCTGCCAGCGCTGAGCACTGCAGGGTTGGACCCAGAGGGTCCTGAGACCCGAGAACTCAGAATCGCTGTGGTCCCCTTAGCAGCCCTAGAAATGCTGGTTAAGCCCGGCTCTACCGTCCCCAGTAACACAAGGTCACCCATCCTTTGAGCCCRGTAGGTTCCTCTGAGGAGCAAGCACTAGTTGGGCTAAACCCCAACAGGGTCTACAGGAGATATTGAAGTGCAGGTCTGGTCCAGAGCAACCCAAAAGGGCAGGTAACTGGGATCAAACCAACACCCTCTGTGTGTTAACCTTCRAAACTAATGACAGGACAGACCCCGCTGCATCCCTGAGGACCATTTCCAACATCCTTCCCCCCTGCTCTTCCAGCAACCATGCTGAGCTTATGGGGATAGCTCCGGGGAAAGAGGTGCTGCCCTTCATCATATAGCTTTTTAAGACAGCTTTCATTGCTTTTGAARGCAGATATTACACAGAGACACAAAGCAATTATGGAAACAACTGCAGGAACAGCACCAGAGCCTTAACAACTTGCAATAAGGAAAGAGCTAGAGTAGAGCAAACATCTCTTTCGCATTAAACCTCTCTGAATGACTCTCATTTCCAATCTTGATGCACCCTATGGAAAAATATGATAGGTTGTTCCTCATTTCTCTAACGTACTTTAAATAGATGATGTTCCAGATGGCATTGACATTGCTAAACAAATTGCGAAATGCACATGCCAAAAATACTGTGGGCAAACACTAAACCACCCCATGCAACAAAGGAGGCTAAAAGGACCGCAATCATCACCAGCTTTAAACGCTACTCGCAAACGCGACAGGGACCGGGCTTCGATTCTGGTTCCTCTCGCAGAGGAGACGGGTGCAGCGCGAGGCTCCGGCCACGCCGCGGGGCAGGAGGAACCTCTGCAGGAAAGCGGAGACAAGCGCGGAGGYCCAAAGCGGCACCAGGCTCGGCCTGGGGCCTGGCCGCTTGTCCCGTTGGGATACGGGCGGTGACAGCGCTCCGCATTCCCCGCGGAGCTCGGCAGCGCTTCCGAAGCTCCCGGAGCTGCAGTCGCTCCCGCCGGGCCGCCCGGCGCGGGGACGGGCACAATCAGCGGGGCTGATTACAAAGCGATTGAAGGCAACGAGGAATAAGCAGCTACAGTTTGACGTGACAATGACTAACAATGATTTGCGTGGCGAGGGGCCGCTCCCAGCCTCCTTGGCACAGGCGGTTTCAGCATGGCAAGGGCACGGGGATTTATGCTGGAAGGCGCAGCAGGGTGGCGATTTATTATTATTATTGCTATTAATTTCTCTCCCCGCGGCAGCAGAGAAGCACGAGGGAGCCTCCTGGGCGGTTGTTGCACTGCGGGTTGCAGTGGGATGTCCCAGGGCGCGCTCGAGCATCTCAGTTTGAACCAGCAAGGCACCAGCAGCATTAACTGCCCCCAGAGTCACCTGCAAGGAGGCAGGACGGGGAGGCCCGCCCCATATATGGGGCACCGGGGCGCACGTGGGACGCGCACGGGCAGCAACCAGCCCCACTTTGCTCTCCCGGGCTGCCATCTGCCCGCCTGGCACCAGCCCCGCGCCCCGGCCACAGCCCCAGCACCAGCCCTGTCCATCCCCAGGGCCCCTTCCCAGCCACCCGTGGTGTTCCGGGGCTGCTTCCTCACTCCCACCAGCAGCATCAAGCAGCATCAGGAAAGAAAAAAAAAAGGGAGAAAAAGCAGGAGATTCCTGTTATTTCCTCTTTTGCGACAGCTTCTCCGGTTAAACGCTGGCTGCTGTTCAGGAATCTGTCACTGCCAGCAGCAGGCTGGAAACAAGCTGTCTAATTGCCGTATGTTAGCGGGTACCCAGACGCAGCGTGAGCAACGGCCCGGCTGGGGCTTCTCCCCGTCCCGTGCTCGGCGCTTCGGCCTCCTCGTCCCCTTGCGCTCAGCGGAGCGTCACCTCCCGCCTTAGCCGATGCATCCGACGGGTCCCCGCGCTGCTGGAGCCCCACGGTGACACGGGAATCTCGAGCATTGGTCTAGAGGGAAAGTCTGGTTTTAACAGCCACTGCCATGGTGTGAAGCTTAAAATACGAATCCTGCAACTCCAAAGGCAGCGACGCGGGCTTGGGAATCTAACAGGTTGGGATTGCGGCTGCCTGGGGCCTCTCGCTCCCAACTGTGCTGAACGGGGTGCCTGGGAAGCCCTGGCCCTGCAGCACCTTCCCAGGCCCCTTATTGCCATGGGGTAGATTGGGGGCCACAGGGCCGAGCTCCTCGGGTGCCCTCTCTAGGATGCAAAGGGGCATCCCAAGCCCTCCCACCAGCACTTTTCCCAACGGGAGGCTCCCAGCCCATTCCCTCGGCCAACCAGCCTGCACGGGGAGCTAACAGAAGCAGACCCGTTTCTCCAGAACAAATTGGGTTTACAGCAGCACAGAGCACCACTCCAGCTAAGCAAATAAAAGCAGCCGCCGCCGCCGGTTTCACGCGACACACGGCGAGTTATCTCCGGTGCGGACGCGGAGGACCGTGCCCTGCAATTCCCGCGGCGAGCCTTGCCGAGCGCCGGCTCATTCGGGAGCGGCGGCCAACGCGAGGAGACAGCGCCGCGTTCCAGAGGACGCTGCAGATTCCAGCAGCTCCCGTCACACCGGCAGCCTCCGGCACTGGGACACGGCACGTCCCGGCTCCGGGACCCGTGTGACCTCCATCTTATGGCAGAGCAGACCCATGGGGAYTGTCTGCTGCCTCCAGCAGCACCCCCGGGCACACGGATGGCCCGGCTGCCCTGATGGGATCTCCTTGGACAGGGATCCGGTGTGGGCGGAGGTGGCTGGTGCATCCTCAGCACTGTGACCTTCCTGTCACTGTGAATCACCGTTGCCTCTGTGGCCTCAGTGTGGGGGGGAAACACCCCCAGCAGACAGAAGTTTCCGCTGCATAAACCCGAGAGAAGGCGCTTGGGGCGAGAGGGGAAGGTGGAGCCCACGTGAAGGGGATGCGGCAGAAGCCACCAAGGGGAATCGCGTCCCCGCTCCGCGCGGGAGCYGGGGTGACGTCGTCCTCGCAGAGCCGCACCCCAGCCTGGTGTAGCTGGAGGGGCTGAGCACCGTTCAACGGGAATTAAACTCAGCAAATTGCGGCTCTTTGGGGATTTTCGCGGCATTCGCAAACAATTCCGCTCGGTGTTTGAAAACACGCAYGAAGCGCCGCAAGCCAGCGACGGTGCCAGCCCGTGGGCGCCCATCCCTGCRGCATCTGATCCTGCTTGCCCGGCCTCGAGCTCCAGACCCCAAGCACCTAAGGGGGACCCCCAAGCCCAGAGCAAGATACTCGGGTGACAGTTGTGGGTCACAAACATTAAAAGGCTCCAGTAGGGCAGAAGGGAACCMCAACCAGCCGACCGCAGAAACCCCGTCCTTTTCCAGCCCTCCTGCGCCCATCCCTTGAGGAAGGGCTCGGCCATCACCTCTTTGGGTCCCTGCCCTTGCTCTGGCGCGCACCATGCCCGGGCATCACACCAAGAGCAAGGGCCAGGAGTCCTGTGTCCGACCCATGTCGCACGTCTGCTCCCCAAAGGGGCTTCCTCCRCCAACCCAGGGGTCTCATCTGGGCTCCCCCGCGACTCGGACGCTGCTTCGAGGCTCCCAAGACACAAACCTGACATSCCCGCTGTGTGCGACTCGGTGCATGCAGAACGCTAACAGGAATTTTCCAAGGTAAATAACAGTTCATCAAAGCTGTTCTCTGCTCCACTGGAGCAGCCAAGGCCCCAAGCGAAGCCTCTRGCTGCTGCGAGCAGCACCTGATATCCCTGCTAAGCTCCGCTCGCGGTGCCAGTGGGACCGCACGGATCCGCTCCCGTCGCGGTGTGGAAACCCCTGCAGGGAGAGGAGACGGAGCCTGGCCGGGACGTCCACCCTGCAGCGGGCCCAGCTGCCCACCCAGGTCCTACCTCAGCACAGGCACCCAAGGGCCCTCTGGCAGGGGGACCTCATGGCCCTTGGGTGCCGGGCATGGCTTGAGGCCGAGCTGCCCGCATAGACCGTGACGAGCAGGCGTAGGACAGACGGACACGCGGTGCCATCCCCTGCCCTCAGCAAGGCTACTGGCTGCATGGTGACACGGTGACCGTCTCACTGGGGAGAACAAGTTATTGAGGAGAAACACAGGGGTTGAGGCGCGTGCGGGATGGAAGGTGGCGGAGAGCGCGGTGCCGGCTGGGCCGCTGCAACCGGAGAGGCGACGGGCGCCTCACCTGGGGGAACAAGAGGTTAAGGATGTCACTGGGAGCGCCGTGGCCCCTGCAAGGGCCTTTTGTGCCACGAGCCGTCCATTGCACCGAGTCAGACCTGCAAAATGGAAGCGCCTCTCAAGGGCAAACCTGTCCCTTCTGCACGCTCTGCCTTCGGATCCGTGTCCGTCCCCCGGCGCGCTCGGGCTCTCTCCAAAGCATGCTGATTCCGGGCGAGGGCCCGAGTCTATCAGACCATTGGGGCAGCTTTGGGCAGTTACAGAGGCAATTTGGGGCAATACAGAGGCCTATTCGGGACCCCGGCGCCTCGGGTGCTGAGGCACCTGCGACACGGCAGGGAAGGACCCGGAGACCTGGCTGCAGCCCTGCTGGATGCAGCACCAAGGCACGCGACAAGCAAGGGGCAGAGAGTCGCTAAAGCTGTACATCTGCTTAGGGGAGACTGTCCCAGGCACAGACTCACTCTGTGCTGCCTCCATCCCCAGCCCTGCCAGAAAGCCCTCGGCTCTCCCGTCCAGCCCTTCCTCTGCACAAGGAAACACGGGGAGCTCTCGAGAGCTGCCCTGGCTCCTCAGGAYGTGTACGCTGCAAAGCCGAGTCTGTCTCAATGTGTTGCACACGTGCTCAAACCCTCCGCTCAAAGAGGCTTGGGCCTCTGCACAAGGCACACGGGTCTCTTGGGGATGGGGACAACGGACCCGGGCGAGCGCCAGCCTCTGCTTCCACGGGGTGGGCGCCCTGTAGGCGGGTATGGCCAAGCCCTGCTCGGGGTGCTGGCGCAGGCGCAAGCGCCCTGGCGTCGCCCACGCTTCAAACGACTCGCACGTAGCTGCCCGCGTCAGTCGTGCTGAGCGCATCTGCCCGGCAGTTACCACCGCGCCAGCTGTCCACAAGACCCCGGCAGCAGCCAACGYGGTAACGGCCCCACTTCGGAGGCTTTGCAATGCCCCAATGACAACCTATAGGTGCCCTCCGTGCCAGGCAAGGTGCRCACGCGAGCACGCACGCGCCCTCGTGCCCATCAGCGCGGCCGGGCCAGGGCCACCTCTGCGGCGGCGGCCAGGGCGCACGTAGCGCTGCAACACTTACGGGGCGTCAGCGAGAGCGAGTGAGACGTCCGCGTGCACAATCCATCAAGCCGCGAGAGCTCCCGGCCCCTAAATGACCAGGCAATTAGCGGGCACAAGTCTGGAATTCCTGATTGATTCCAGGGCAGCGAGAGAGCACGAAACCGCTACGTGAACCRCGAAGAGCAAAGCGGCGCCGGCACAACCAACGCCGGAGCTGGGAAATGAGCTGCCCTCCTTGCTGTGCTCTTTGAAGGACAAAYGGTAGAGCGACTCCAAAACCGCAGCGTGGCCGGGCGCAAACAAGCCTGGGGAAACCAGTTTAGCTAAAGCGACGCCTGCAGCTTGCAAATTAAGTGTCCTACCTGGGTGTTTCTAAAGGTCTTTGGAGCAGGGCTAGAAATTTCAGAGTTACATATGAATCTACTCTCGTAGCATAGGAGGAGAGCAACTTGATCCTCTGCTGCCGGTTTAGMAGCACATCCAAGCTCACCTTGAAGCTGGAATCTGAGCTGTTGTTCACCAGATCACCCTGGACATCCCACACAAAGCCACCACCTGTGACTCCTCAGGCTCTGGGGCAACAAGCAGAGCAAGACTGGGAGAAGTTGTTCCAGGATATAGGCAACCCTTGGGAGAAAACACCCGAAAATATTGAAAACTCTGGAGCGGCAGAGTGGACCTGCCAACAAAACGGGGTCTTTGCAGCCCCGAGCAACGTGCCCACCCTCGGCTCCCAGCTCGCGTAGCCATGAGATGCTGGCTCCGGGCGCAGAGTGGTCTCCTCTGCTGACAGAGAGTGACACAAGAACATCCACAACATCTTCAGGTTCAGAAGAGCCCGCTGACACTATCACACAATCGATCAACCCGAGGAAGAATGCAGGGAACGGCAACATCACAGAAACCATAAACCACTGAGCAACGCCTGGGAAGAGGAACCACATCACTCAGCACTAACCAGGGTTAGAAAAAGGCCTTGGAAACATGGGGGAACACCCCAGTTTTGCCTCAGGATGAGTATGATTGATGCAGGTCCACTAGCACAAGGATCACATACGAGTGAGACATGAGGGCAGACTCAATGAGTTAGACTTCTACTGCAGAGGGTCCCAAGCTAATCTCGCTGGGTCAACTCAGAGGCACCTGACCTCAACCCATCCCTGATCCTGAGCACTCACTGGAAGCTGCTTTCAATGAACATCTTCCCTTTGCRCTTGCCCCTGCTGCACGTTTCGCTGGTGAAGCACATCAACCTTTACAGACCATCTTCCATTAAGTTCTCCAGAAAACCTACAGAGATCTCGTCTTTCTTTCTGCAAATACTTCTCCATTCTTCCTCACCCAGGAGACCGTCTGATGCTTCCAYGTTGCAGGAGGAATCAATTCACTCCCCTGAAGGTGTAAA
Source organism: Eudromia elegans (assembly GCA_003342815.1). Lineage (NCBI taxonomy): Eukaryota > Metazoa > Chordata > Aves > Tinamiformes > Tinamidae > Eudromia > Eudromia elegans. The sequence continues at coordinate 1,242,497 of PTEX01000221.1, read as the reverse complement.
CATGTTGCGGGAAGTGATGCCTCTGTTGGATTCAGTAGTGACTAACTCCAAGTTTCAATAAATGATGAGACTTCTGTCCTTCCTTGGCTGCTCATGTACACATGTGCACTTAAAAGCTGTTGAAGGCAGGCCAACTCCAAGAGATGATCCAGCTCAAAGAACACTMCTTGAACAASCCAAGCTAGGGTGCATTGCTGCCAYCTTAGTGAGTCRAAGCAGTTCAGGGAAGGGTCACCAATGCCAAGGAGGGCTTGGACAGATGAACTCCCAACAGAGAAACAGATCTGCCGAGAACCTCAACACAAGGTTATCTCCAGCATGGCACCCGTTGGGCTCCCCATGCCCAACGGCTCCAAGGCCAGGCCCCATGTGCTCCCCAGCCTCTCCCTGCCTCCCCTGCTCCTAATGCCAGAGCTTGTTCTCAGAGCAATACTGAGAGTAATTGGCTGCCTCCAGCCGCGCGCCCTAGTTAGCAGGCAGTGCCCMTCGCAAGCACTCAGGCAGCTACATTAGCTTTTATAGCGTGCAACACAGATTTATTCAATGTAAATTTGACCTTWTATCCAAAAAAAAAGGACAACTGCAGCAATCGGGGACGCACTGAGTCGCAGCTCCCCGGCTAAGTAGATGTTGGGCTGACAAATACACTTTGCCTGCCCGCTGTACGTGCTGGCGGAGACTGGGGAGCCCTGGAGGAGGAGGGGGACACAGTGCCAACCCCAAGCACACCCAGGGCATCTGCAAACACCTGTAGGGCAGTGGCATCCTTGCAGGTCACCCACCATCTTGGCCTCGTAACCTCGTACAGGAGCAGGTTGCTGAAGGGGGGCACAAATCGCTCTCACTGGGTGACTCTGGACTAGGRCTATGCAGAAGACAGCCAGCTTCTTGTTAAGGACCTTTGGTTTCCTAAGAGAATGTAATTCACACATGGAAGCGTGTCTGTTCCTGCMAGGAGCATGGGAGGCACTTCCAGCCTTGCTCAGACTCCCAAGCCCTCAGCCTCCTCTTCTGTAGCACAGCAAGTGGGTCAAGCACACAGGCAGTTTGGAGGCCAGTAGATATGAGGATGAGTGGAGGATGCGAGACAAGCCCAACTACTTGTTCTGGAGGGAGAAAGCCAGTGAAGGAGAAACTCCAGGTGTAGGTGGGACCTGCAGAAGGAGCAGTGCCAGATATGGCGAAGAGGCCTGTCTTGGTGCAGAGCATCCAGGAGCAGCAGGACCCAGTGACTTGGCTCCTGATACTGAGGGTCAAGTCTCAGTGGTRCCCATACTACAGTTAGCAGACACTTAGTCCTTCCTCTTCTGCTTTCAGATGCAAACCAAGCGCTGAGCAGGACCGAGACATCAAGACCAAGTTCAGGAGTGGCCAAGGGAGGGTGCAAAACTTCTGTGCTGGGGGTTCCCAGCTCCAAGCACCTCTCATTTCATTAAGGGGKCCACCTTGCCACCACAGACTCAGGAAGGGCTTCCCACACCGCTGATGTTCAGAAAACCAAGAGGAGCCCCAAGAGGAGCCCCATCACTCCTTACATCAGTCATGGAAAAGGAGTCCTCCAGCACRACCAGGTCCTGCTCTCAGGATGAAGCACATCAGGATGGAGACTTGTCAGGAATTCTCGTTCCACACCGTGGGGCACCCGACAGGGGTGAGCAGCCRAGAACCACCTTCTCACCCAGAATTCAGCTCTTTGCAGCAATTGGGATCCATCCGAGCGCTGCCCAAAGAGCGGAACCGGCTTCCCATCCGATGCCAGGCGCCTCCTCGCTCCCRCCGCCAGCTGCAGAGGCCATTAGAGCTGCCAGGCTCAACGATGCGCAGGATTTGGACACTCCCAAGTCAAGCTGTCAGTGGACACCAGTCCTCAGCTGCTCATGGCTAATCTGCAGATTTAATAGCTCTGAGCTCGCCAGCAGCCACGGAGCCGTTCTGGACCCTTCTGTAGCTGGCCATCACRGAGCACACTCAATGCCACCACTGCTCCCAGAACAGTCCTGTCCATACCAGCACTGCTGCTACAGCAGCATTCTCCAGCTGTCTGGTTTGACCTACAGATTCCTGCCAGTTTTCCAGCAGAGTGGATGTTCCGGCACAGGGAATTTTGGGGCCCTACTAAAGGATTTGTTTAGCATGGTTTTCTTCTACAGACCCTCACCAAGCCAGGCTGGAAGCACAGAGCCCCATGTCACGAATGGCACAAAGGCACCACCACCACTTGGGTCRTGCCTGGGGAATGCAAGCAGGATCAGAGCTCACAGCACAGGACCAGCAGTGCCTAAACCACAAGTAGTGTTCAAGAAACGTGTGAACAAAGCACTTGGGGACATGGTTTAACAGGCACGGTGGTGATGGGTTTACAGGTGGTAACCTGTACCTGCTGGTGCAAGCGCTGCTCTCGCTTGTCCCCCAGGCTGCGAGTGCAACACGTGGGCTTGCCCTGACAAGGGTAACCCAAATATTACCCCACATAATAGTTGAAAGCATCACTGAAGGATATATTTCAAATCTCAATTAGAAACAAGCTACTCTCTCCTGTTCTGCTTCTGCCTCCATCTGGGAGGGGGCATTTTAATTTCCAAAGAGAAAGKACAAATCTCAGTGTAAGAGGAAAGGATGAAGGCCAACATGCCGGAAAACAAGAGCATGAAAGGAAGACAGTCTGGCCCAGCAGCTCTAAGCAGAGCTAACAGGGGCAAGAAAACAGCACCAACTATTTCCCTTTCCAATTGACTCCGGAGATGGAGCGCGCAGCATCCGTCTGGAGCCAGCAGGTTTCCCTGCAGGACACACGGACCTCCCGGTACTGCTGCCTGGAGACGGGCGAGCAGCTCCCATCCCGCTGCTCCAGGACGCAGCGGCGCCCATCCCGCTCCTACGGAGCTCCACAAGTGCCTGCAGAGCTGTTGCACACATCTATGTCCATAGGGATGACACGACACATAGGAGGAATTGCGATGTGAGGAGGCACTCCCTGGCTTGAGGGCAAGTTGGTGACTTAAAGCCACCCCACACCTGAACTTTCCTGACTAAACACAGCTCTAAAGGAAAAAGCGCCACGCTGACAAGCTAGGAAAGGCCATCCATGCCAAAAGCAGGTACAGCGGCATGCAGAGATCCCATAGGGCACACCCCACCACAGCAGGATCGGATGGSAGGAAAAAGGAGGGTGCCCTAGTCTCTACCCTGATGGGTGTCACATACTGCCAACCCTCCTGTGTGGCGACCTGAAATGAAGGGAAGGGGAAGGGCAAAGTGCACAGCAAATAACCTCTGTGCRGGGTTGTGCTGGGGGATGCAGTGAAACAGCTCGGATGCAGCCCAAGGAAGCCGGAGCCTTTTCACTCCGTCTGCTTGGACGGCCACGATCAGAGCACGGAGCCGGCTCTCGAGAGGGATCAAGATCTCTCACCTGGCCAAGGCCAAGAGCAAGGGCTCTGGGACCCGTCACTCAGCAGCCACCCGAGCTTTTGCCTAGCAGATGATTTCATTTTCTTTGCAGGGAGGCAAAATACCTGCCCTCATTTCCATTGCACCCAGTGGGAATTCCAACGTTGTTTGCAGCCGTCAAGATGAGCCGTGTGCGGCAGCACACATGCGAATCACGCAGCGTTATCGACTTTTGGGGTGGATTCCTGTAAAACATGAAGCGTATTCTGGGTTTTAAGTCTTACCTCTTTGCTAGCCCCAGGCTTGGGAAAAAGGAGCAGGGCGCCCAGCTTTAAGACACGCTAATAGCCCGGCCTTTGCAAAGCTGATGGGCAAAGTGCTTGGGTTCCACCCAGAGCCTCAGGAGCTGCTTCTCCTCTTCCTCCTGTCTGCCTCTGATGACTGATTATTGCACTCTGCGTCACACCTTGTGATGTTTGGGTGGTCTGAATATAATCAGGCTTAAATGCAGGCAATCAAAGGGAATATGTATTCGCAGGCACCCTCATTTCYACACCCTGCCTGCCAAATTGGCATAACTTACTATTCTCCTTAAAGATGGGAATGGATGGGGTYGAGATCTTTTCATGCATTTTCCCCATTCCATGCATTAAAAGTTACTGTTTAAGGWGCTGTTTTACTTCTAAAGGTGACTGCTTAGAAAGCAGTAATGAAGTGCAGGAGGCAAAGGCGGCTAAAACCACACACACCCTCCTCCTGTGCATAAAAATCCCATTAGAGCAGTGACTGGGGGCTTTTCAGCCCTCTCCTGTTCATTTTCTTATCAGTTATTTGAAAAAAAAAACAGATTTTTATATTACAACAGCAGATGGAGTTGAAAGAGGAGCTGCCCTAACTYGCTTAAGCGGGTGGAATAAGAGATGCAAAAGAGGAGCTACCTGCRTGGGAGGTTCTCCCGACAGGTTCATTGCTCAGACCATCCCCATGGGTGCCGTGCTTGGAAACGCCAACGGGAAAGAGGCGACGCACCCTGCGGTTAGAGCAGGGCAACGGCTGCAGTGGCCGCGGCCCAGGGCCCCACCAGCTTCGGCATCCTGCTCCCAAGGGCACCCAAGTCTTCCCATCCTCAATGGGGATCGGGGCACCTGCGTATCCCACAAGATCCATCCACAAGAAGGGAAATGACTTGCCCGACCTCACCAGTTTTTGGCCTAAAGCTGGCAGCAGAGCAGCTTTGGTCATTTAGCTTCCCCTGGGCTCAATTTACAGATACAGGCATTGATCCGAAAGCCTCGAGCACCCCAGCAAAGCGGAGTCATCGCTGCGGCCGGCGAGGATTATTGAAACAAACAGCAGCAACAGAATGGGAAATACGGTTCTTATTCATAGCTCTCTGACTTTGGCATCTTGCTAAGTTGCTTGCTTCGACAGCACCTTTGAGCAACAAAGTCCAGCAGCTCGTTGCCACCTGCATCAAGAAAGGTTTCCTTTAAGCTGCCCTAAGCTCGTTGCCTTTTAGTTATACCCGATGCCTCGTGCTTGGCACTAAGGGCAGGGGCTAACGGGACCCTGCAAATGGACCATYCTGGCACATCAGTGATTCTGTGTCATCTCTTTGATTTGCAGAGCTTAGTCTTAACGTGTTTGGGCTAAGTTTTAAAATTTGAAGAAAAGCAGTCTGGGGAATTTGTCCCATTTCAAGCCTTACTACAACAGTGGAACAAATACCAAGAGAAAAGCCTAAAAGGAGAATGGAAACGAGCAGCGAGCACCAATATAATGAGACAAACTTGAYTGCTTCCRTGTATGACATTACAGAARTCAGCGATCGGAGATGTCACATGCRGATTTGCACCGCGCTTGGACAGGACACCTCCACGCCTCGCTCTCGGGAACCAGGCGCTGCTGATTTCAGCGGGAGCGCTGTCGCTTTAACCAAAGGACCAGAAACAAAGAACACGGGGTCACAGTTTATAATAGAATCCTATTAATTAGCCCTTTGTAAACAATCGCCAGAGGTTATCAGCCCGCCGCTCAAGCGAGCGGTCTGCGTTACGGACGGTTAGAGGCGCCTTTGCAGACCACGCTCCCCACGCGATAGGGCTGCGGGTGACCCACCGACCCCTTCTGCTGCGCAGCAATGAATCATTCATCGTCCCACCATCCTCTGTAACGCAGCCCCGATGCAAAGATGCAGCCACGGCCCTCCCCGAGGGGGAGATGCCATGGATCCAGCCCCCTCGGGAGGCCCGGCCTCCCTATGCGCCGATGTGCAGGTGATGGAGGGGAAGAGCCCACCGGAGCGCCGCTTGTGCCGGCGGGTCCTCCGCGTGTCCAGCGTCACAAAGAAGGGAAGTTACGGAGGCAGAAAGCCGTGTTTTAATTTGGAGTCTGCTCAGGATCCTAATGCAGATGGGAAGGGGCTATCCAATTGGAAGCACTGAGCATTAATGCTAATGGAAATCTAGGAGCGAATGCAGCAAACCAGCTAGCCAGGAGACAAGGAAAGGCAACAAAACCAAAGCCTGCCTCGCTTGCGAGCGCTGCGTGCCCAGAAGAATCCTGTTGGGAAGCAGCCATAAGTTCCCCCCTCTCTCACGGACCAGGTACAGCTGCTTCCCGTATCTTCCACCCCATTCTGCACAACAGCTTCACAGCCATCTCCATCTCTTTTTAGTATCCTTGCTCACTGCAGCAAAAGCTCTGGACTCAGCAACGCAGCATTAAACAAGTCTCCATGCCCCAGGAACAGACACCCGGCCACAGTCCCCTGGGAAAGACATTCAGGCTCCAGCAGATTCCCTGTCTGAATGGCCAGGTGAACCCCTTACATGTGTGAAGACCAGGCTGCTTTAGCATCTCCCCTTCTGCAGAATACTCCATTTCCACCAGGCAAAGGCTCCTAGAAGGSTTATTTTCACAGCCCTGCCTTGGGCAGTCCTCTCTGTTCTCTGAGGATCTATGGAGTAAGACCTCCCCAGGTCAGTCCACACAGTTAGGAGGGTTTGCTAGGACGAGGCATGATCCTGGCTCACCCTGCACCGACTCCTCCCTTGTCCACACACTGTGGCCTGAGCAGCTAAACTACTTGGAGTCCTTAAATGGGGCATAAGCCAAACCTAACTGCTGTTTCCCCTAAATAGTTCCCCCAAACAAAGCTTGCAACAGACCTCCCAAGTCTTGTGAGGATAGACCAGAGGTCAAAGCTGCAGCGAGAAGCTGCTCCTTCCATCTAGTCACAGTTTAGGAGACTTTTGAGCTACTGTTAGATCCAAAACAAGTTTTGGCATCTACCAAGCCTTGGCATCATGAGCAAGAGTGAAACGTTTGCTCCATCCTGATGTGCCCCCCTCAGAACAAGGTGCTTTCCCAAGGTCTACAGCAGGTATCTCCCAGGCAGGCTCTGGAGAGAGGGCACAGAGACACCCCCTCAGCCTTGGAGCACCCATCACACCCCTGCATGGATACGGAGCCCCCAGGCTGCTTCTCCTTTCCGAGGCCCCAGCCTCGCCCTCGGACCAGGCGCGGGAGCTACACGACGGAGCTTCTTCCCACCTGCTCGTGTTTGCCGCCGAGCTCCGAGCCCGCTGCCAGCTTGGCAGCGCCACGCTGCCGTCGAGTTTCACAACAGCCTCGACGTTGGCTCTGCTTCTGCTGAGATCGCAGTCCGGCGCGGTGCAGTTCTGCTGTTCCGACTCCCTCCTTYCCGCCAGCTTCCCGAGGAAGTCTCAGGAGAAGCAGCCCAGTCAAGTCCGTGCTGTGAGTGTCCATTTGTGCCCTGCTCGCTGCCGCTGTGGCTGAATGGCTAAGGTGCTTCCTGCAGCTCCCCAGGAAGAAAAGCAACCTTAATAAATTATTCACTATTATCCAGCGTAGGAGGTGAACACAAGACCTACAAAGTGTGTCAGAAAGGCGGTGCTCTCCTGACGACTGCAACAAAGTCATCCGCAAGGCTCCCTGCTCCAGCCRGGCTTGGCTGGAAGTCAGGAGCGGGTGTCCTACATACAGCAAGCAGCTCGCCTGACACCATCAACAACCCTCTCCTCTCAGCTCCTAGGGAAAAAGCTCTTTGGGATCATCCTGGACAACAGCAGCACCACACATCCAGGACCTCTCCATACGGTCGGTGCTAGGGAAGCAGCATCCCTGCCTGCCCAGCCCCAGAGCACGGAGACCCAGCAGCTCATTGCAAACCAGGCCCCAGAGGACTTTCCTTATGGCAGAGCAGGCGCCAAGTCTGCTTGAAGGCAATTTGTGCAATGGATATTTTCCTAAATGAAAGGAGGTCAGGAGGAAGGCTCTTTGGAGCAGAGGAGCTGAAGAAAGATGGTGCATTACCTAAAATGCAGGACATGCTAGAAATAGAAATATGTGGGTAGAAGGTTTTGCTGGGCCTTCTTTCAAGAAATCTGCATGTTTAATGGAATAAAGGAGCCAAATAACAAAGGAAGGAGAAAGGAGAAAAAAAGGGATCTGAGAGAAAGTGTAGCTAAAGGCATTTATAGGCCTTGGTATCCACAGGAGCTCTAACCACGCTCCTGTCTTTTGGGAAGGCAACACAGCAGGGTGCCAGCAGTCCAAGAGATCTCCATGCTGAAGTCAAGATCTCCTTCAAAGGCTGCTCCAATAAGAGGCATTGGATACAACTCATTAGGTAACAGGCTAAAAATAGGAGGGAGGAAAGTCATTGCCACTGCAACAGGGGCCCGGGAGCAGGATCTACACCCCGGGAGATGCTCACAACCCAATACACAGGAGCCAAACACGATCTAACCAGCTTCACTTGGTGTAGGGAGTCAATCCCAAAACCTACTCTATTATTCCACAATTTTAAGAAAAAGTTTAAGCACTAAAGTCTCATGCAATTGCAGGCAGAGATTTGTGCAACGCATTCTCCTGAATGAAAGGAGGTCAGAAGGAAGTCTCCTTGGAGCAGAAGAGCTGAAATAAGAACAAAACAACTCAGCAAAGCCAGCCTTGGTGCACATTCTTGCACGCAGCTCCACCAGTAGTTCCTCCTACCCATGAAATGACCCACCAGCCTCCATGGACTAGCTAGACCAGAGGAGCTGCGGTGCAAAGGACATCCCAGGGCACAGCTCAGCAGGCCTTGCGTGTGAAGCTGCTCCACGGTGCCAAATCACTCCAACCCCAATCACTAACCACAGCAGAAGGCAGGAGGGAAAGCCAGTCCCGATCCGATTCAAGCAGATGTGCAGATTTTGTGTTGGTTTTGCCCATGTTCCTCTTTCACAAGATGTCAGAGAAGCTTCTAATCTGTCATCCATCAAGTGGACACCCCCGCCACACAGTATAGGTTCTTTGTGTGCCAAATCCCAAGTCCCCACAAGAAACACAGCATCGTGCTTTGCAAAAGGGAGCCACACTCTGGCTACAAGAGCTTGCCAGGTCCAGAGCAGACGACAGAATGAGGAGCTGGGACATTCACTCCATAAGAGAACTTTACCCCAAGAGACAAAAGCTCCCTTAGGTCTGATTATTGCCCCTGAAAATAACCTTCTTGAGAGCTTGAAAGTCATTGGCTTTCTTGCAAGGAAGATGGACTGATGTCCTTGGGAGTTATTTCTTATGCTATTTTAAGAAAAAAAAAAAAGAAATATAAGAAATAAAGTAGAAAAAAAGATTAAAAACACCCCAGGAACTAAGGAAGGAGCCCCCTGCTCTACCTGCCAGAAGAGCCTGTCTCTTCCCCCTTTCCCCTCCGGGGTGGATCGTGGCTGCAGCACAATGAGCTCCGGCACTTTCGGGTTCCTCCTCGGCACCACGGATTAGGAAAATCAGCCCCACTGCCTTCTGCAATAACTCAGCCAATCAGTTCCCCAGGCTCTGGCCTCACCGGGCGCAGCCATCAGGAGGGGGCCTGCAGATTTTGAATAGATGGAGGCGTGCGACAGCAAGTGCCTTGCAGTCATTAGCGCTGTCTCCGAGGGAAGGGTACGCTCAAAATCCCGCTGCAAAACAGCAGCCGTGGGTTTAAGATGTTCCCTAAGCAGCTAGGACACAGCTATCCCTGCGGGATGCTCATTGCACAGCCAGGGAGAGGGTGGCTCTGCTGGAATACCCGGCTATTTGGAGCCCTTGTTATAGAGAAGCCTGGCAGAAAGGAGACTTCTGCTGAGCATATGAGCCAAGAACTCTAGGAAGAGCCAGGTCACCACCTTTTATCCCCTCTCCCCCTTGTTTTCAACTCATCCTCCAAATAAAAACACCCAAGAGCAAAGGAGCTTTCCAGAAGATAAGCTAGATTCCCTCAGACCCACCCACACGTTGCTTTTATGGCTCTTTACTCCCAATATCCTTAAAGCTTCCTCCCTGGAAGGAGGCTCCAAGCACAAGGAGCTCATACAACAAAATGCAAGCACACAGGTTCCCGTTCACCTTCTCAGTATCCCAAGCATGGCCCCCCAGAGTCTGCATTGACCCTTCAGGTGATCACAGCCTGTCATCCCCCTGGGCTTGCACACTCCATCCATAGAAACGAGAGCAACAGCAGCTACTTCCCTCAAGAGCTCATTGGGTTGCAACGTGTACCGTGACAGCCACATCACTGCTGAAGCTCAAAGGCTCCACACATTGCCTGGGATTCACCAGCACAATGTCACGTGCCTGTCCTATCCATAGCACACACAGGGCAACCAAGACCACGTCACTCCTATCGAGGCTACGGTGCACTAGGTCACTAAACACCATAGGAGCCACCATCATTTTCAGTGCAAGAGTGAAGAGGGAGAGAGGGAGAACTGCCTAATCCATGCTGGCCATCATCTAGGATGAGTTTTAGATGGAACTCAAGCTGATTAATGAAGAGAAAGCCAAGGACTTCCAATCAGGGCACGGGAAAATGGGCTGCTATGGGAAATTGAATCCCAACTCTGTCCCTAATCATGCTGTTTTAAGGCAGATGAGCAGGAGACTCCTCCGAGCTGCCTCCGTTGCTGCAAAGGGATGAGACCGGCTGCCACCGCACGGCTCACTGGGGCTCCAGCAGAACAGGGGGTCAGGGCACACTTCCCTAAGGGAGAGCAAGTGCTAAAACCCACGGATGGTGAATGCAGAGCAAGAGCTTCCTTTAAAGGGATCTCGGTTTATACTCCTCGTTCCGAAAATTTCATATTCCTATCAGCAGACTGCCAGGACTGTAAATAGCAACGGGACTGCACGATGGGAAATCAATAGTAATTGCTGGGGTTTATGCTGTTTGCAGCACCCATATTTTACCAACCTGTATGAAAGGGGACATCACAGAGAAGGGACCTGCCCGGCTGCTACACAAGGCAGGGCTCTTGCTAACCAGGTGCCACCCACACAGTTGGTTTGTGACAGCAGTGCTGCTGACGGGGCCAGGAGGTAGGACCGTCAGGAGTGGAAAGCAAGCCACATGGCCCTGGGATCCTCCTCGTGCACCTGCAGTTCTCAGATATACAGAAACAACTTGGTTGTCAAAGCCAACGGTGAGGAGCAGCAGCTAAGATGGTCCAAGGGCATGTGCTGATGGAATTGAGCTTTATTTCTCCCGAGCATGATCAGTTCTGTTCTTCAGCATCTCCAACACAGAGAAGAGATTCCCGCTCCTCAAAGACAACTTTGAGCATCCATCCCTTGGGCAAAGCCAGGGAGGTTCCCAGGCTCAGCACCCCTCTGAATCAGGCCCCTGTCCGTGACAAGGACACAGGAGGGAAGCAGAGAAGATCCCTAATTAGAGGCCAGAGCTGACAAGGACTTTGCCCAACACCCCCTGGCTGCTCTGGTGCTGGATCAAGAAGCGTGTGTCCTCTTTGTTAAGAGATATAATAAAGCAAAATTGCTGTCCTAAATATTACTAAAGCACTGTCTGGCATGTTTAATAAACCTTTCCATTTGGGTAAATTAGCACTCATCTGGACAAGTGCTGAAGTGCTGTTACTTGAAGAAAAAAAAATTTCAATGCTTGGAGTCTAATTTAAATAATTATCAGCATATTTCTGCTCTTGCTGTTTTGCTGAAATTACCCGGCGACTCGACACCGGCTGAGCATAAGTGCCTTTTGTCTGCGTGCAATTTATTGACCCCATTTCAGTCAAGTTTTTGGCCCACTCGTTCCAGTACCGGAACACTCCTTAATGTAACCCAAAGGGCCTTTGCAGCCAGACACAGGAAAAATCAATAACAACTGATCTACTTCTACAGCTTTTTGACAGCGACCTTGGTAAGACACCACCTAACAATGCCCACAGCAGCTAAGTCTCATATCCAAACCCATCTTCTTGCTGCTGTGGCCCACCTGCTGGTTTTTGGGTGGCTGCCCAAGGACCACAGGCAGCCCCAGGGAAGACCAAAGCCACCTTCTGCCAGGAAGGTATYGGATGCTCAGCACCACCTTGCTTGATGGACCCACTCCGACATGGACTTGGCTCTAGATCTAGGCAGGCTCAAGTCTGGGCCACAGAGAGCAGCCCTGGAGACCCAGCACCCACCTAGAGACACCCGCTCAGTTAGCACCAGACCTTGCTAGTGCATTGGGCATAATGTTATTTCTAGGGGGGAGGCAGAAGGAAAACCCTTGATTTTTTTTTGGGGGGGGGACCACACAGCAAAGCACATCTGCCCCTGCACACAGGCAGCCACCAGCTCCTCAATGCCCAGCTCTCATCAAGCCAGAGTTACAGACAGGCCCAGATGCTCCTCTGGGGTCTGACGGAGGCAGCTAAGGGGCCGCAATCACGCCGTGCTTCCCAATGACAGCGGTGATGCCCGAGGCCAGCAATAATGTTACTGCAAAATAAACCCACGATGATAATAATTAGCAGGACTGCTCCCACAGCGCGGGTTTTGGGGATGCTCGGCACAGAGGGAGCACTTCCTTCTAGGTCAATCCACACACCGAGCAACTTGAACACACTCATGCGACAGCCAAAGAGGCAAAACCAGCAGCCACATGGGCAAGATGCAACCAGAGCCCCAAGCTCAGCACGAAGGTCCCTCCCTGCTCTCAAACTCCTCTTCTGGCTTCACCCCACACAGCACCGTGTGAAGGTGCTTGCACAGCAACTGCTCCTCACTGTGCCCGTGTCCTTYGGGGCTGCCTAAACTAGGACGAAGGAGGGAGCTGCAAAGCAAAGCAAATGAAGTCAGGAGGCTTGTAGGAGAAAAAAACCCCACTGTTTTTCTGGTACATGGCAGGACTCGGCAGGATCAAACGAGCATCTCAGACAGTCATCGTCAACCCGGTAACTTTTGCACTAATACACACGGGTAGCAACCATCACGAGATCAAACTAGGGAGAAGAGACTGAAGAGGCTGTGCTAGAAAAAGCAACGTTACAGCACCTGAAAGGAAGAGCTAAGGAAAGAGCTGGCACCTAGCCCACTATCTCTTTTGCTCTCACATGCAATACTAAAAGCGTACTGATATTAAAAGCAAAATGCTTTAAGAGTGATGCTCTGCAGGGAGAAAAGAGTAAAAGCGCATGAGAATCAGTCCTCGCTTTCACAGGGAATTCCTTGGGGATGTCCTTGGAGAGCTACACATGGAGAACGGAGCATTCCCAGCATCTCCGGGCGGGAGAGCTGCCCTCCTGAGGCTGCTGTCCTGCAAACGGGAGACGAGCTTGGGAGCTGGGCCCTCGTGCCTGCACCCATAGAGCAGCAGTCACTGCTCTATCTACATGCCAGGGAAAGAGTGTGCACCAAAACCTTCAGTTCTCTGCTGGGCAAGAGATGCCACAGAGGAAACCTGTGGAACAGGCAGTCTACCCATAGACAAGACCGAGTCTCCACAAACCTTTATTTTTAACTGTTTCAAAATCTGCAGTCAAATCCTAAACCTTTCTCTTCTGTCACCAGAATAAACTTAAAAATCTCACAATATAATCTAGTAATAAAAATGGTTTTAGAGTGATCTGACAAGCACTAAAAACACCATTATTTTTTGGAGTGACAACTCTATTTACAGCAGCATGTACCTATACCAATGGGTTTACATCCACCACGCTCCAGACCCTTGAGATCCGGGATACATCCCATCCAGCTGCAGGACGCATGGGCAGCAGTGAAAGGCCATTCCTCAGCAAGCACCACCTAGGAACAGGGAAYGCTTCCAACCTTGGGATCTCAGCCCTTCCAGCACGTGTTGTAGGAGTCACTTGGGGGGAGCTGGCAAAGCAAATCCTTCTGTGGCAGGAGGTCACCCACCGCATCCAAGGAAGCACCAGGGCTYCCCCGGTCACAAAYTGAGCTTCTCGCTGTGACTCTGCTYTTGGGCCATAAAGGCAGGGGATAGCACCGTGGGTAGCACCGTGACTTCATCTTCCACCACCTGCAAGCTGCATGAGCAGAGACTGGGAGACTCTTAAGGGAGATACCGCGTAATCCAGGGAGACCATGCGTGGATGAACCCGGCTCGCACTGTTAGCGGGTTGCATTTCATGTCCACTGCCAGATAGTTGACACCTACATCCCCCGAGCCAGGGAATGACAGCACCAAGACAGCACCCAGATAAGGAGCACGAAGCAGTTGCCTCAATCCAAAGAGCTTTGTCCCAGTAATCGCACCTGGAGGACACATGGTAGCTACAACCCCAGGAGGTCATYGGGGAACACAGCTCCATCAGAGTTCAAGTGTGACTGCCCTCCATGCATAAAGTCAGGGCAGAGAAATAAGTACATTACAGGGGAGATAAATACACTTATTCCAAGAGAATTAATCACCTGTTGGAATGGGCATGCAAAGCCATCTTGAAGGTGCTTGTCTATCTTCCTAAGCACCTAATGGTCTGGTTATGGATACTGTCCCCCTCATGGTTTGCTACTGCCCCCAAGGCAGCCAAGCTCAGGGTCTCATCCTGCAATCCCATCCCATTCCCTTGATTCCAAGCGCAGAAACAGGCAGAAGAGGCTGGGCCACAAGGGGCATCAGGAGGGTAGGGATGGAGCTTTTCCCTGCTCAATTAGCTCACATAGAGGCTGTGCCATCTGCTGGCATGTGCCACAAAGCGCCGCTGTGACAGCAGCGCCGAGTCCTCTCGCTGCAGATCCCTCAAACTCCCTTTCTGTAGAGAAGAGAGGTGGAATTCCTACCCGCTCTTCCTAAAAGCGGCAACCCCCACACACGAACCCACGGCAGCCAGTGCCGCATGTCCCCTTTGCAGTGCCCATCGAGCCACCCAGGCCATGGGCTCCCAGCCACTCACCGGCCAGCAGATGAAGTCTCACTCCCGTGCACATTACCTGCTGCTGCCCCTCCTGCCTGCACATTGCCAGCAATTCCCCCAGCTCTGCTGCATTAAGCTGCTTTTTAATCGTTTCCAAATGGCCTAAAGGCCAGCAGGCAGGGCCCCTCAGTTCGTTTTGGGGACACCACTTTTATCAGGGCACCACAGGTTGCACTAAGCCCCAGCGAGCAGATAGGTCCTCGTGTCCAAGGCCCAGCTTGGGCCATTGGAACACTCGGTGCCCTGTGCCCAAACTCTGCACCGAACTTGCATTAAGCCGATACCATCTCTTCAACGCTATCTGCGGCTCTTTATCACAATGGCATGCACAATTTACAGCCTTGTCACCGCATTTTTTTATGTTAAGATTCGCTAGATACCCGTCGCAGATATTTTACGCGTTGTTGCGGCGTCGCTCGCGCACTTAATGGGTGTCGGGGAGCTGCGATCCCCACGGGCTGCCACGAGGCGGGTTCGTGTCCTCGTGCACCTCGGTGCGAGCCTGCGGCTGCCTCCGGCTACGCGAGGCACGGGATGATTTCTGGGCCGAGACCAAGCGAGATGAGTCCTGCCCAAACCCACAGATGCTCCGCAGGCTGCAGAGCTGACACTGGGCAAATCTGCTTCTGCCCTCGACCCTGGATCTGGAGACCCAAAGGCTTCACGCAAGTCCATTAACCCATAGGACCAAGTCTCCATCCCCCTCCATCTTCCACGTCCGTGGCTGCTGCTTGGCCATAAACCGAGCGACGCTAAAATTGATTTTGGTTCAGCTAYGGGATGAAGCCCTTCAGAAAAGGCTCATTCAGCACAACTCCTGATGATTCACAGCGCTTCCTCCCAGACGAGTCAGCCCCATTCAATACAAGAGCTTTCCAGCCCACGTGGTGCATTTCAGACACTTAGGGGAATAGAAAAGCCTCAGAGGAAACAAGACCCATGGGAGCCTCTTCCACCCAATATCTCAGCCTTTGGAGACAGAGACAGGGGCCTGAATTCCCACCATAGGGTCCACATCTCTAGATATGGGCTCACATATCTAGAGATGAGTCCTGTAAAACCACAGGCCACCCCAGAGCAACAGATCCTCCACTCCCCCTCCACCACCACATACAAGACACCCAGGTAGTCACAAACCTGGGGGCAGATGCAACTCCAGGGACCATCCACCACACGGAAAGCACTTTCACATGCCAAAATCCATCATGGAGATCCAGAGAAACACCTAGGTCCATTAAGTGGCATGTAATGGACCAGTCCATTTTACTCATGCTCTTTTAAGAGGAGCCCAAACTCCAATAACTTGCAGTAACTCCCCTATTATTGCGACTGGATAAACCCAATCTAACAAATCCGATTTTCAAGTAAAAGTTAATGCATTAACTAGCACTAATCCTCACAGATGCCTACACCAACTGTCCCCAGTCCCATCCCCTTAGTGCAGGGAATGAGCCAGGCCTAGCAGGTCTCAGGAGCATGGGAGCTGAGGACCAGCTCATATCCAACAGTTAAGATAGCCTAGAGCTTTAATTGCTTAAAATCCCTTGCCAACACTAATGGTGCTTTGTTTCCATTAGGATGCTTCTCCAATTGCTGGAGGAACCAGGAGAACCCCATAAATGCCAGGGACTGCTATCAAACACCCTGTACAGAGGGAAGCCAAGGTGCCCTTCAGACACAACTCACCTGCCTGTTCCCCTTGGCTTCAAGATCACCAGGGACCTCAAGTCTTTCACCTGGGAAATGGCACCATTTCCAAGCAAGGGGCGGTGGGAAGCCAGGGTAAYGGAGAAGAGGAACGATTTTTTGGGAAGAGGCAGGAAACAGCACAGATTTGCACACCAAGTGCAAGGAAACACTGACTGCTTATCCTGGATAGGACGGTATTGCTAGCAGGCCTCAGCCCTCCAAAGAACCTGGTTTTGCCTCCTTTTGCTCCAGACACTGGAAAGAGACCTGCAGGAATAGGAAGGAATGTACAGCAATCGAGCAGAGCACAGAGGGCTTAAGAAAATGAGTACTCAAAGGGCAGCCACAGAGCAAACGTCTTCACCTGCCGAGGACAAAATAGGACAAAAAGCTTCACTCATTCCTGGCCAACAACCAGTCGAGCTCTAACAGCCTAGAGGCTCTGCATGCCCATATGGGACTAGCAACCTGGTCCAGAGACCTGTTTTATGGGATCACGGCTCTTCATCCCCCTCATGTGCAACTCGGGATGCATTTGATGTCCATTCTCAACCCGAGCACACAGGCTCTCCAGCACCAGCTTGGGAAAGGCTCATCCCAGAGGATCTCCAACCTCCCACCCATGCAGGAACACCCGCATCCTCACAACTCTCCCCAGCATGCCCTGCAATTCCAAAGCTGCGGAGCAAGCGGGGCTGGGCTGCTGCCAGCCGCTCCYGGGAGAAGAAAGGGAACGGCTAACACAATCTGCAGGAAAAGGGCAGGAAGCCCTAAACCGCATTAGGACTATGGAGAGCGCRGGCTGCGTCGCTCCGCAACCCGGCCCAACGCAGCTTTGATAGACTCGTTACAAACATCTGATTGCCCCCGATTAGATTAGACAATAAGCGAYGGCCCTGGTGTGTGGGCACTGCTCAGCTCCCCTCCACAAGCTGCAAATTACAAATTCCAGACCTGGGGGATTGGATTCAAATTGGATTACTGGAGCAGGTCCAGCACGACRGCAATTGCGAGGCAGAAGACACACAAATAAATACGTGGAGATGGCCAGCCAGGATTGGATTAGGGACGAATTAAAAGTAGAATTAAAACAAAAGCCACCAAACGGCACTCAAAGAAGCAGGGAGAAGGGTAGATTTGTTGCTATTAATTAGCCAGGCAAAGAGATTATACGAGGCAAAGTGTTTTGTATTTCAGCATATATGGGGTTGGGGTCAGCCTTGGTACCTCCTCGGTGGAACAAAGCCCTGCACATGTGTGGGGCAGCAAAGAAGCCACATCCAGGCTTGGCTCAACTACACATATTCCTTCTTTCCTCCTCCATTGCCATGGGAAACAGGTAATGCATCCATTTGGATACGGACGTGACACCCGGAACAGGCCTGATAGCCCATGGGCTTCTTGCATGTACAGCAGCCCCAAGGTTGCCATTAACAGGTTCATGCTCTTGGTAAATGTTGACACCAGCCGCTGACTATCCTGAAGGCCACGTGTCTCCAAGACCAGGGGCCAGAAACACTCCAAGAAATGGCACGTGGTGAAGCAACTTTTGCACTTCATGCAAATGAAACCTTTTAGGGTCTCTATCAGGGAGCAGAAGAGCTGATAAAGTCTCCGTTCACCAGGGACCTGCAAGGCAAACCTCAGGGCCAACCGAATTGTCAAAGGCATGAACCTGTCCAATTAAATCCCCTTTGCACTCTTGATATATGCTTGTGCCAGACTTAAACTGAGCTTGGAACTAGTCCCAGTCCAGCAGTAACACACTGAGCATGTGGCCAGGACTGAAAGCAAAASTGGCCTGAGCTGCTGCCCCCTGCAAGTGCCCCAGCTGAGCAGTTATCCCCCTGAGAAGCCATCCTGCTGAATACTCCATAATAACRCACCAAACTCCCACCTCCTCGTCCRCCAGAGCATCTTGAAGCATCACCAGGAAGCGGCAAGAGACGGAGGAAAACAAAACACAGGGAGGAGGTGGAAAGTGGCGACCAAACTGAGAAGTCTGTCCCGGGCAGGCAGAAACCCCAAGCGTTGCTCATCACCAGATCACCTTCCTTTGTCTGCACACCAACTGCCAGCACTTCCAGCGGCCTTAGGAGCCAGGAATGCTGCAGCCTGCTCCAGCCTTTGGTGCCCCAGGGCACCCGTGCAGGCAGCCTGGCACGTGGACTTTCAAAAAAACACACAGCAAGTCCCCAGCATTTGGTCTTTTGTGCTTGTTTTTCTGCCTGAAGACAGTCTCATGCCAAGTGAATTTTTATTTTTTCCTGCAAGAAAAAGTCTGAAAACATCCAACAAAATATATTTGGGAATCTTTCATGCCTTAAGTGAGAGAACAGCCTATTGACCCAACCACAACCAAGTCCTTCCTTCTGTTTTTACAAATGTGTGTGTAACCCTGGAGGCATTTGCTAGAGGTAAACACGTTACAGCAAAAATACACAATTAAACTCAGCAATTACAGAATAAACCAGACCCACCAGCTTTCCTCTTAATTCATCAAATATTTGTTTCTAAGCAGCATTAGTCCTCCCACTGATACAGAATTAAGAAAGAATTACACAAAATAGAGTCACCTCTCAAAAAATCCTTCAAGCCATAAAATATCACCTTGCTACATCTCTATTCAATACGTATCACGAGCACCCAAAACCTTCATCAGGTCCCTACACGCTTCCTGTCGTACAAGAAATGCAAAAACACGAGTCCTCCCTTTGGGTCCTGCTGATCCAGCCCGGAGAGCAGCAGGGCCTGGTGAGCACCTTGCTGCAGCAAGAACCCCTGCCCACAACATGAGAGCAGCTCTGCTCTCCAGGAGGGCGAGGAGGCATTTCCCATCACATGGGCACCTATGGTCACACAGACCCATCAAGCTTCTTGGTCAGAACCAGCCACTACGATGCCCACGGTCCCAGTGCCCGGGGCTGCTCACAGTGAGGGGCAGTGCCCAAGGGCTGCCCATAACCCCATGTCAGCTAACAGAGCATGAAGATATTTGTAGCACTTCTTAAGGAAAAGGAGGATTCTCTTAGATGGGAAGAACATCAATTTAAACACAGCAATCTTGAGGCAGGTCACTGGGTATAAATAGCTCCCTTTAGGATGTAACCCACACAGTCAGCCGGGGATGCGCCGTTCTCAGGAGGCAAAGCAAATTGTCTGTGGTTTAATGTGAAGGATGAAGCAGGCATCATCCAAAGCAGCCTTCACAGAAACAGAAAAGCAGAAGTAAGCCTAAAATATAACTGAGGATCTAAAGTTTCCATCTCTCAGTCCACTCTTCCCTCTACTCAACTCCCTGCACTCACTGGGATATTTGTAGGCCAGCAGGAGAGGGGCAGCACTACTAGATGAACAGACATGACCTCGATTAGGGTGGTTTTAGTTTTTTTCTTCTCCCTATGCAGAAGCAACAGAAGAATTTCGAGATGTTGAGTTCCCAGAGCAGAACTAAGGCCAGCAGCTCCTCAGCTGCTTCCCCTGACACCCGCTCAAGTCTTAGATGGCCCCAGCAGCCTCTCCTCCTGCCCCGCACAGCTCAGCATGGACACAGCAAGGAGCAGGGACTGCAGAAGGCACCTTTGAGGCCACAGTCTGCAGGACAGGAGGCAAAGAGGGATGGTAGAAGGCAGCAAGGAAGAGGACGTCAATGTGTGCTCTGGGCACAGTCTTCATCCTGGGGCACGGGAAACAGAAGAGACTGGGTTGGATGACAGAGGACATGTCTTCTGGCACCCCTTATATTCTTGGATGCTTCTTTTCCTTTCTACTGTGAACAAGCTCTCCTTCAAGCTCACTGTTACTCATCCATCTGCCACCAAGAGGAGGAAGGGCTAGTCCAGCCACTAGCAGAGCATTGCACAATCCTAGAAGGGTTGCACCAAGAGAAGAAAGCAAAGGAGAGACGAGAAAGACATCCTTGAAATTCCAGCCCATAAAGCACCATCAACAGCAGCTTTTCCCTGGCTCGCTCAGGGCTCTGACACGTGGCAGGAGACACTTGAAGCTCCTCAAGGCAAGGAACGGAGATCAGAAGACAACTAAAACGGTTGGTGTCCTAGGGAGACTGAAAGGAAGTGGAGCCTCGTGGCACAAGTCTCTGGGCACACGTTCAGGCAAGGAAGGGTCTGAACACACTGAGATGGAAAGAGACAGGAAACTTAAGTCAAATAGAAGAAAAAAGTGACAAAACACACTTGGCAAAGCAGCAGCCTATTCAATTTAGTCTCAGATGATGTCAAGCCACAAGCCAGCCAACTGTGATTCCCAGCACAAGGGAAACACAGCAGGGATAACACAGACATTAACTCCCTGGGAGTCCCCTGGACATCTGCCACCTCTTTTCTTTCCCAAGTGTAAAGAAAAACATTTTTCTTAGCTCAGGCAGAGGCAAACCCATTTGCACAGACATGAAGACACACCTGAACTGGTAAGGTCATACCCACCCAGGAACACACCTGCTTCCTTACTCCTCATCTTCTGCGAGGTCCCTAGAACCTCCTCAGGAGGCAATGGGCTGGGTAAATATCTCCTCCAGGAGCTAGTGAAGCCTTTAGCAATGCCCAATACCTCAATTTCAACAGCAACAGTGGCAGCTTTGGGGACTGGAGACCTTTTGTTCTCAGGAAAGAGAACAGGAAAGTTAAGACTTAGAAATACAGAGTTGGAACCCCAGATCCTAAAGCAGACTGAGGGCAACCTTCAAGTCACAAAGACTTCACCGTGGGGAAAGGGTGCTGGAGGACATGGGGGAGAAGAGCTAGTGCTGATCCAAGCTGGGTCTGTCTGCTGTGTGGGAGTCAGCACAGAAGTCCCCTTAGATCCAGCTGTAGATGCTACTCTGTAGTACCAGCTGGTCCATGGGAGATCATGCTCTGAATTCAGTCCTAGGAAGAGCCAAACATCAGATATGATGATCTGGAGCAAAAGGGAGAGACGGTCACCAAATAACCACCCCGTCACAGATGCCTTACTCTGGGAAGCAGCCATCCCCAGGCCCCACACCTGATTGGTACCCAGGGAAGTGTCCTGCTAGTGCCCAGCACTGCCACCACACAGCATCAGTCTGTGCTGCCAGGAGCTGAGGCAGCACCACCAAGCTGGCTACCTTTGCATCTGACTCTGGGTTCTAGAAATGAAACACAAAAGGAAGAAAACCATGTATTATTAAATGCGCTGCTCGTGGCTTAATCACATTAATATTTTTGCTTAGAAACAGCAGAAAGCGCAGGCTCTTTGATGGCGCGACTGAATCACCACCTCATCAGAACACCATTCCCCGAGGGCGCATCCAGCACGTGTGCCCAAAGGCTATCCCAAAGGCCATTCCTGCAAAACCTCAGAGCACAAGCCATATCCCCCCAGCCTCCTACAGGAAAAGAGGGAGGCAGAGAGGCCTCTCTGCAGTGGAGTAAGCACTTCAGCAACGCAACAATTCAGCCTCTATGGAGAGGCTCCATTTCTCTCTCCTCACCTGCCGTCACTGATACATGGAAGTCTCACCTGACTCAGAGGATGAAAAACACATTCTGAGAAGTCATCACTCATGAGTCACAAGAGAAAGGGAGGAAATGACTCTGAGATATGATTCAACTAAGGAGAGAGCTGATACAGAAGAAAACACAGGCTGGAGAAGAGAAAAAGATCTGTGGGAGCCCCATTGCTTGTAGGGAGCTTTGTACAAGGTGTTCCTGATCCCTACTGGGAGGGGGGGGAAAAAGATTCAAATCTATTCGCCCAAATCCAGATTTTCTTGTCAATGTCACCAACACGAGACTATTTACATGCAACCTGGTGGTAGGAGACTGCTCTTCCAATGGCTGTGCTATGAAGTCCTCTCCGAAGGACCCACATCGTCTGTGACAGAGGGTATCTCTGTTTCTCCAAGTGGGCGATCGCTCATCTCCCCTCCAGCAGAGTCCCGCTCCGGAGCGGAGTCCCACTGCCAACAGGGTCTCCAGGGCCTTGGTGGTCTCCAGGTCTCCAGGACCTTGGTGGCCTTGGTGGTCTCCAGGCCACCTTGCTTCACACTCCACACAAGACCAGCTCATTAAAAAAGGAGCATTACGAAACAGGACAGTGGATTGGAAACATATGTGGGCACCCATGAGGCTGACTCATGCATGCGGTCAATCACAGGAGTCAAGTGCCAGGCACTAGCACACAGACATTTCAGTTCATCCCTTTTGAACAGGGAAATCACTGCTCATCTGGAGCGTTTGCAGAAGTCACTGTAGGGAAGCCAAAGCCCCTCTGCTCCTTCTCCCCGCATCCCTGGTTAAATGGCTAGGTAGGATCTGCTCTCAGGCTTGTCCAGTCGCTTCTGCTCTTGTGGCAGCACCTTCAAGTGTCAACACGGTGGTGAAAAGCGATCAGAATCCAGAAGATTCCCATACTCGACCCTTAGGTGAGACTTCTTGGCCTCAAACCTTAAACATACTCCAGAAAACATTCATATGAGCCCATGTAACTGCAGGAGATGCAGCTCCTAGAAAGGCTGTGCAGTCATAGAAACCACTGACAGCAAGATCACAACGTGACACCAGCATCAAAACCAAGTACGACCCTAGAACTGAATATACCAGTCAAAGGATCAGCATGCGAGGGCCAACTCCTTACCTTTAAGGCACGGACTTTCTTGGCCAAGAGACTCTCGATGTCTCCTGCAACCTTCTCCACTAATTTCCTGGGCACGTTCTCCTTAACTTCAAAGAGGTTTCTATTGTCATTGTAGATCTACAAAGGGAAATAAGAGAAAGTCAGTATATCAGAAAAATACAGTCTAAGCAGTCTTCCCAAAGAAAGGCTGATGACCAGGACATAACCTTTGGAAGCGAGGGGAACAAGGAAGTGCTTTGCAACCAGATGTGTGACCTACTGCTCATATCTGAGGTTTTAGCGTTCCACCTGTAATACCTGGAGGCCACCAGCATCCACCTCTTGCAAGCAAGCAGAGGCTAGCAGTGGAGGCCAGGCCACCATGTTTCTTCCAGTGCTTACCCCCCTTCACATGCACTCTTGTGCRCCAATCTTGCAGCTGTGACCCATCACTTGCCCTCCCAAGTCATGTCACCCAACTACAGAGGGCAGAGCCAGCCCCAAGGGAAGAGCTGCTGGCACCAGCACCAGCCCAATGAGAAGGATCAACTCCAAGAGCAAGAGACTTCAGCTGCCGTAAYCAGTGAAGGGTCAGTGACTGCATGGACAGCGTCAGCACAAGGACTTCTGAACCACCACCACCTCCGTGGCCTCCTCAGGAGATATGTACATATTTACAGTCACTTGAGATGAGCAAAAAGCCTTATGTGCTTTTTAATAAGTTGTTCCAAAAGAGCCATGCATCTAGCAGCATAGACTGTCTTGCTTCTCCCTGAATCCTTGGGCTACTTGTAAACAAACACGTGGAATTCCAGGTGTGAGGAGCACCGGCAGCAGAACCCTCCAGGGAGGTCTGAACCTTCCCCAGGACACAGCTCACCTTCCAAGGCTCACCAGGACACACACACCAAGGGCCTGGCTCCTGCAGGAACTTCCACACTCCTTGGGAGATCAATCCCACCATCTCATCCTACCCACAGACAGAGATAACCAAGGGGAGAACTTCTTCTGGAGCTTCATTAGAGACAAACCGGACCTGGGCTCACTGGGGCTGCCACTTCAGAACAGCAGTGCAGGCCATGAAGTGCAGCCCGACATGATCTTCACTTCATGCTYATACCCACAGTCAAGAACAGGATGGAAACGCCATAGAAAACARCCTCCTCACATGCACTCAAACTCCTTATTCCATCCTTTTTCTTTTCCAGAAATTCATAAGCAGGAAACAGCTCTGCTCAATAGAAGGCAGCTGGCAATGAATCTGGGAGCCCAAGTAGGGAACCCATCCTTCCTCCATCAGCCTCCACTCTCCTTTCACGGTTTAACAAAGCATTTGCAGAGGCTGGAGCCACAGGAGCACGTTTTGAGATTAAGCCACAGGGTGCTCTTGTGGCTTTGCACAGGCCCTCCAGACATACAGGCTTAATCCCGAGGCTTCAGCTTTGCCTTAAGCCTCTTGCTGCAGCCCCTGTGCTTCCCAAGCCTTGGGATGAGCCAGTTCCTCCTCCTCTATCCTGACAAACTCCCCACAACGTCCTCCTGGCAGCCTTCCATCTACACCCCCACCCCACTCTGCAGCTCCAGCCCTGCCCCAGGCCCTGATTTTCCCAACCACCCCCAAGCTCAGTGTTTTGCAATCAACCTGACTTCCACCCAGATGGGTTTGCTCCCCAAACTACCCACGGTCCACAGCAATTYCACAGAACCCCAGAATGGCTGAGGTTGGAAGGGASCTCTGGAGATCATCTAGTCCAACCCCCTGCTCCARCAGGGACACTCAGAGYRGGTTTGGGAGGTCTCCGGAGAAGGAGACTCCACAACCTCCCTGGGCAGCCTGTTCCAAGGCTCTGTCACCCCCACATTAAAGAGGTTCTTCCTCACATGGGGATGMATCTTCTGGTATCTCCCTTTGTACCCAAGACCCTTTGGCAGGTCCTTTCTAGCAGCACTCCCCATGGGGCTCTARCCTTTCTCTCTCTAAACCCTACCCCTACTCTTAACTATTGGGCACTTCCCATCTTATTACAGGTGGTCACTACATGAGGGCAAAGATGCCAAAAGAATGATGACTACGATGATCCTTTCTACAGGCAACCACAGATTCCAGTAGCAATAATACATATATATTTTATGGTGTTTTATATTTGAGCCCCATTGCACCCTTAGCAGATTCTAAGGCCTATAGGGCCAAGCCCAAGGGATCCTGTGCTAGAGGAGAACCCCCTCACAGCAGTGCAGGAGGGGTTAAAGCCAGCAAAGTGGCTCAAAACGATGTTCTCACGCTCTTTTTTCCCTTTGGTAAGTACCAGCATAACAAAATAATGTGTTTGGAAGGCGTGCGCTACCTCCAGCTGAGCAGCRGCAATTAGGAAAGCAAGAGAACAATCTTCAAGGAGAAAGCTTTGGGTAAGGAGGGCAGCCTGACACGAGTATTTTCCTATTATGAAACAGAAAATCGGCTCCTATTGGTTCCAGGCAGGAACAGTGATTGTCCACAAGGGAAAAGGGGGAAAAAATATCCACAATCAACCCAGACCAGCCAGGAGCTGCTCCTACCTGCTCTGCAGACCTTCTTGTCCACAYGGGCTATCCCCGTTAATTAGAACCACCCCATACAAATTAAGAGGGGCCACAGATGCACAAGGAGATACGGGATAGGCAGGGGAACAGCAGCGCTCCACAGGTAGGATAACACATTGTTCTGCTCGAGTTGTTTAAAGCTCAGCCAGGTTTAACTCATCAGCAAGGATGTTTTCCATACCAGGTTTTTCCCGGAACTGGATTAAGGGCTGAATTTCCTCAAACACGTGTCTATCATTTCACAGGACAAGCACTGAAATTCTCCTAGGACCCTGCGAGCTGAAATRCAGGTTGGGAATTCGTAGCTGCAGCAGCCTGAGATCAACATCCCCACCAAGCCCATGCAGAGATGCTCAAGTGAAGCCCCTGCTCTCAGTCTCTGGGAAAAGGGAGAATGCTGTTGGCGTGTGCTCAGTAGCCTGTTTCCATCGGAATATTTGCAATGCCTTTACATCCTCTATCCCCTTATAGCCTGCACATGTCACYCAACAGGCAGAGGAGGCATACAGCAATGCAGGAACACAGGAGCAAAGCCAAATTCTCCCTGCAGAGCTCCATATATACATATTTATATCTATAATGTGTGTATCTAAAGYGTATGTGACATGACAAGGAGAAGGATTAAGCCCCTGCATTAGCCTTGCTCAGTGTGGGGATCTAGGCAGGGCMGAACCACCCAGCAGAGTAAACTGGTAACTAGCAAGAGCAGATACTAATAGAGGCAAAACCAAAAATTACTGAACTGAAATTAGAGAGAARGGAGGGTCAGCAGAGGAACAAGGACAGGAAGACAGCCCGAAGACAACCCACAAGCTGGAAAGCTCCATCCCAAACCACAGTGCCGTTGTAAGCAGCCGAGTACCTGATGCAAGCCAAAGCATAAGTAGCCTTGCTAAAAAGCAGACACAACCAATTATCAATACACATTCACAGCAGCGACAGCATAATCGAAGAGGAAGATCCGATACAGCCTCAGAACATCCATTCTCCAAATTCACTTCTTTGCCTTGCTCCTAATGCACATTAAATGATGCTCATCTGTGCTATTAATCCCCTCTGCACTTATATATGCAGCGAGTTGTCAGGAAAGCACTTGCCACTACCCAATTCCCGACATGTGCACCAGGCAACTGGGCATTAGATGAGACCAAAAAAGGCGGGGAAATAATCATATCCCCACAGTGGCTCCTTCACAGACTTGCCAAGACATCAGGAAGCCACAGCACCTTCTCAGGGCTCACTCCGATCACAAAATACTAAGGAAAACCTTTGCTGCTCAGATCCATACAGTGACCCACATACATCCTCTGCAAGGGAATTAGGTGGTGCAGCAAAGCTGTCTTGTCTGCTGGCCWAACCCACCAGACAAGATGGTTGGGACAAGATGAAGCCCCATTTGGGTTCTCATCTCCTCAGCGCCTGCTGTTCACCCAGGAACCTGCTCCATCATGGGACCCCTYGGAGCCTCAGCTCCCTGGTGCATCCTGCATCTCGCCCAGTGCCCCTCTTGGGCCCTACTTCACTGCACTGCCCTCAGACACCCCACGCAGGTCATCAGGGCTCCCACACTCAGGCTCTGCTTAAAGCCCCTGGACACAACATTGCTCCTTCTAAAGGTCATCAGAAATATTGTGGTGCTTGGTGGCCCCTGAAAACCTGGAGTCCTGTGAAGACTGGGRGAAAACAACAACTGCTTGGAGAGGCCATGCACAGGATTCAGAGGACTAAACCTGGTATCAAGAAAAAGCCTCATCACCTATTGTTTTTTAAATAAAATCACAAGGTTTCTAGGCTATCTAATGACTAGAGATGGAGATTGGCTCACAGCTTTAGAAAGCACGRCCTGACCAGGCTRTAATGGGGACCTGCCCTTTCCCAARGGCTAAAGCYACCCCAGCCAGGGACAGCAGGATGCTYGGGGAGCAGAGCACACTTGCGCTCACCCAAGGGCACAGAGCAGACAGGCTGGGACAAGGACAGAGCCTAGGAGAGTCACTGCAGCAGAAGCGACCAGCACCAGCACCCGGAGGTGCTGCACACTCAGGCATGAGCAGTGGTGCATGGAGGACRACAAGCAGAGCCCCACCAGAGGAGAGGGACCACCCAGGGCTGCTGGAGACCCGAGGCAGCACCCAACTCACATGCCCCATCCCCACTGCATCCCCTGCTGTTCAAACCTCCTCGTCTGGAGTCCGTGCCCCTTGCAGTGATTGCAAACACTGGTGCATCTGTGCTGCCTTAGCAGCCTGCCCACCTCCATGCAGCATCAGGGGAAACGGGGTGACAGGAGTGACACCAGCATCACCACAGGGACAGCTGCTGTTGTCTGCAGCATGGAGCAGGTCTACAGGACTGCAAGGATGGGACAAAAACCAGCCTCATGCTAAGGCAGCCAGTGGCAGGTCCCCATTTTCCCTGCTAGAAGGCAGCAGAGGATGCCAGGGACAGAGGGGACATCAGCCCAATCCTGCAGGGAGAGGGAGGTGGCAGCACCCTGCCCTGCACCACAGCAGCAACCAGGGCCCAGGTCTCACCATCAGATCTGGGGCCAAGGCCGCTACAGTCACACATGGGGAAACAGCTACAGCCTCTCCAACACCCAGACGTGTTCATAGACCACAGGATCTCTAAACACACACACRTGCAGTGAAACAGGCGGGGGAGTCCAACTCATCCATGGTTCCGCATGCTTATCCTGGGGTCTCCTGGTTATCAGGGACACCATGACAAGAGCTTTCCCKTTTGGAAGCGCTGCACACTCTTCCCCACGTCGGCGCTCCCCTTTAGGATCTCCACAGACCCACTTTAATGGCTGTGATTAAAGTCGTGTCTGTGGAGAACAGCTGTACTCCTCCAGATCRGCACAGCTAAAATTGCACCTCCGATGCTGTAGGAGGGATGCTGCTAGATGWGCTCTGCTGCTATATTTTTGCCTTCATGCTATTTCTATCAGCACTGTTGTCTCTGCGCTATGGATTGCGCTGGGTTCACCCCACGATCCCTACCAGGGCAATATCACACCCTACCAGGGCCAGGTCTGACCAAGGGGTGCATTGATAGAGCAGTGCAAACCCACACAGGGCATGAAGCTCCTCCGTATTCCTACATGTTGGATTTATAACATCTCAGCTCAAGTCACTTTCCTGCTGGCTCATCTACGAGCAAGAATTAAAACCAAATCCAGACRGCATCAGCAGAAGGGAAGAAGCTGGAAGCTCTTTCGGGTAGACAGGGCCATGCATGGCGCTGCTTTGGTGACGCTGGGCCCAAARAGTGCTATTTACCTCGCGTGGCCTTTTCTTCCTGCTGGCCACCACTGGCCAAGCGCAGCTCTCGGCTGCTCGGATGGGAATCGGGCTAACTCCGCTGACATGGAATTACACTAAGTCTCTCACTAGCGCTACGGCGCTGGAAATCTAGGGCAGCGCACATCAGCAATAGCAACAGTCCCCCYGCGCTCTGCAGGGCGATGAGCTACTAAAAAACACCATTTTTGAACAGCAGCTTCGCACTTATTTACCTTCGGATGGAGACTCGGGCTCTCTGCTCTTCAGAGAGCCATGTTTATAGGGGCCCTCCAGCTCAACCCATGTCACCTGCACTGTCCCAAATGGACCCACGGCCCCATCTTACCCACTGCTGGTGGCAGGTCCAGGYCTTCCCCAAGCCATCTCCTGCAGCACTTTCCTTACAGCCTGTTGGAAAACTGGCTGCAATGTCTAATATAAGTTAGTGCTGCCATGGCACACACTCATTAAGCTCTGCCTTACCCCACAGGATAGGGAGAACAGATTTCTGGCTATTTTTTCCCATGCTTTTCCAACACATTGTGTTGTCTCCTGTTTGCGTTTCCTGCTACCTAARCCAGGAAGCTCAAGGAACTGAGGCTTGAACAAAAGAATACACCAAACTCTCTAATTTTTAACAAAATTTGGAATCTGGAAGGCCATCAGCTGAAGTTCTTGCCTTGGTTCTGCCTCCTCAGCCCCAGCAGCAGAACCCAGCAGCAGTCCAGGCCTCCAGGAGAGGAAGCACCCTGGGATTCCAGCAGAAAGGCAAGGGGCAGGATTGGCAAAGCCCCAGAGGTAGTTTGCCRCATGCCCCTTCCAAAGGCAACCTGCAGAGAGCCAACATGTGAGCAGGGAAAGTCTTCTAAAAGACTTGGAAACCTCTSCAGCATCACCGAATAAGGCCGGGAGCCTCACATAGGCTGTGCTGTAAGCTGAAGGCAGTAGGATATCTGCGGTTTCTAACTTAACAATACATATTTATGATTTCTCACATGTTTTTGACCTAATCTTTAGCATATCCAGCAAGGCAGACACCACATCTTCAYGAGGGAGCAGATTCTAGTGCTTCACTATCCTGGGAGACAGTTTTGTACATACCTAACCTAAACCACCACCATCACCGCGATGCAGAATAGTGKTTTTGGTGGAAATACCCACATTTAAAGAAGGGCTATATCTGCCTGTTGCTGCTGTATATCACAAAACAGAGATTTTTCACTTTAGTTCCCTCCCTTGCAAGCTTAAACATAAGCCAACCCAAATTCCTTTATTCTTCCCCCATAGACAAATGCTTTTCATACTTTAGTGTCATGGGTCCAAACTAAAATTAAGGCTACAAGGAACAAACGGAGGTGGTGGATACTTCACCAGGTTATTACTCAAAACAACCCTCAAGACAGCCAGGCATTTATCCCAGTGGAAGCATCTGAGCCGGTCCCCACAGCAGATGTCCAGAGGAGGAGCACGCCTGGCTCCCTGGCCATGGGGATGGCAAACAGAGCAGGATCCCAAGCCCCAACACCCAACATTACTGAGAGAAGGGCAGGGCGACAGCACAAGAGCGCTCAGATTTGGGGATATCCAAGATGCCAGGCCCTGATCCGACGGCTGCTGAGAGCTGGGMCGGGATGCTGCCTGCCATGGCAGACATGAGCATCCACCCTCTCCCCTTCCTCCTGCATCTCCCCATGCCCAAACAGGCCACCACATCAGTGCAAAGCCAGGGCTGCCACCGGCAGCTGCCCGCTAACCCCTGCAAGCTGCTCCTGCAGCCCCTACTCACCGCTCCTCCCAGGCTGTGCAGGTGCAGCTGTGGCACCCTAGTCCCCATAGGAGCCCAACAGGTGACAGAAAATACAGCAGGGACCTCTTAGCAGCGCAGCAAAACATCCCGCCCTGCCCCAGCCTCTCCATGAGCTACTTGCTCACCTGCAGCTGTGACCAACCAGCAAAGCCCCCCCAGCCTTCCCTGCCTTCATCCAGGTATSTCTAGAGAGCAAGTCAGCTTAGGCCCTTAGAAAGGGGGTCCTCCTTCCTGGGAGAGGGCCAAGGCAAAGCAGGAATCTCCCCCCTTGCAGGATGCTGCTGGTGCACACAACTCACACAGGTGGTCTCTTTGCTAGAGGGCACAGTGCAAATCCARCCAAGGAACCAGGAGGACGTTTCTCCACCAGGCTGGGAACAGCACAGGGGCAGAAGCGGGTCCGTTATCAGCTGCAATTCCTGCTCCTCAAACACCCTTAGAGGAGCCAGCAGGACAACCTGCACTGGTGGTGCATTAAACCTGCTACGAGCAGGAACAAAACTCTGGTCTGTCCCAAGGCAGACCCACAAACCCCTGAGATTCATCATCAGCAAGGCAGCATGTAGGAGACTTCTCATGTATCCAGAGCTGGGGTCCTGCCACTTGGGTCTCAGCTAACATCAGGAGGGCAAAGACCAGGACAGGGGGTGCATTYGGGTCTGCTCTGTGCAAGGAACCATCCTGCAAGTGCATCAGGARCCACGTACAGGGTGGCATTAGGCTCCTGCTGTTCCAGCACAAAGTTAATCAGGGACAGAAATTAATCCCTGCTGACAGCATGTTGCCAATTGCYGATTTCATCCTCGTTTGCTTGCAGCAGGTCAGCGAGGGAATGGGAAACCTGGGGCACAGACAAGCCTGCCCCGAGCTGCCTCCTTCAGAGAGGGCTCCCGTATGCAGCGGGCACCGAGTCACCTACACACGGAGCAAGGGAAGGGAAGTCTTCTCCTTAGCACCATCTGAAAGCACCCCCTCAAACCAAGGAGGGACTCTGGGAAAGGGAACCGTCATTCGCTTCGCAACTTGCTCCATTTAATGCTGTTCTCTTTCCTACCATTTAAAAGGCCCCTCATCCAACTCAAAACTCTTCTCATCAGAAAACGCTCTGCCTCAAGTGACCAATTAGATGTTTCCAATAYAGCCAGTGTCACAGGTTAAGAGGACCAGGAGGAACTCGTATAACTGACAGGTCTCAGCTAACACAGGCTCCTGGATTGCTTGAATTAATTCCTGCTGAAGTGAGACACTAAAAGCCCCGGCTGATGGAACCAATTGAAACACATGGAYGATAATCATCAGGCACAAATCCATGCAGAGCTCCCCAGAAAGGCTCTTGGGCTACCAAAGGAACAGGCAATAAGCGACCATATTTGCTGCAAGCAGGGAAAGCTGAAGGCCCTGGGAGGGCATCGGAGATGAGCAATGGTCTCATTCTGAGGACCTGGAGACAAGCAGCTGGTGGATGCACCATGAGGCCAAAAAAGGGGCCAATATTTCTTATCTTGACAAGGTAATGTAGCCTTGTTATAGAGCAGCTCTCCTCAAGAGCACAAGGYTGCAGCATCCTCAGCTGTGACCAGTCCTAGGAGTACTTGGCCCAATTACCCCAGAAASAGAGGAAACCTCCTAAAATAAGCAGAAGGGAAACAGCAGAAAATAGACTCCAAACCATAAAACCACCAGGGAGGCTGGTGTCGTTATCACTGTGATCCRTGAGCTCCAGCTCCCCAGCTACTCACCCAGCTCATGGCACTCGTGCTCCTGCCATGGAGAGGGAGCCAGATCCATGCCCAGCTGCAGATCATGGGCCTCCGCACCACCA
This sequence comes from Eudromia elegans, assembly GCA_003342815.1. NCBI lineage: Eukaryota > Metazoa > Chordata > Aves > Tinamiformes > Tinamidae > Eudromia > Eudromia elegans. The sequence goes on along the minus strand of PTEX01000221.1, from coordinate 1,210,115 downwards.
GCTGACCAGACACTTGCCCACAAGCCATGAAACGAGGCTCAATGAAGCCTCATGAAACCCCAGCCGCTCATGGCTCCTGCCTGTGCGGTATCCGCCCTCCTGCAGCCTTGTTTTGCCAAGCCTGGAATTTGCCAAGGCCAAGGAATTTCAGAAGCCAGGGCTTTTGCAGGGGGCCTGCTCAACAAGGGCATAATGGGCTCTTGTTTCCAACAATTAAATGCTCTCAATAGACATGTCCACTTCTAATGCTTTTCATAGTCCTACTAATGAATCAAGCCAAGATAACACCAGATAGCTCCCAGATGAGACAGACAACTGTCAAGCTGATGAGGATTTTAGAGATTTTTCTCTCTTTTTTATGAACTCTGAAAAAATCATAATGAAAAAATACACAAGAAACCAGAGATGCCTCTTCCTCCTTGAAAAGCCATAGACCAATCTCACCGGGAGACTCCTTTCCCAGCTCTATTAGTTATTACTGCCTCGGCATGGTTTCTAGTTATGTGTGCATTTGAAGAAAAAGGGAGGGAGAAAAGCCCGAGTGCCTGAAACTCCTTTATYTCAAGCTCAGAATGGGTCTGCAAAAAAAAAATTTAATGAAGTTACCCACAAAAGTTAAGTGAATAACAGTTTATTAAGTAGAGGGCAAGTCACCRAAGAACAGAGGAGCAGAATGCAGTGTTTATAGAGACCCTGAGTGGGGATATTGGCTTATGGACATTCATGTTCTCGCTGCTTGTTCCCTCTGCCTCTCCCCACTACCTTTCCAGTTCATGGATTCATACCCAGGTCTCCCACGGCCATTGCTTCCTTAGGAAATACAGAATAACACCCTGATCACATGCAGTTGGGGAGGAGGCAAGCCAAGTTCTGGCCAGCCCARCTGCCAAGCGCTCCCAGAAGGACCATGGATCCTGCTGAGGACACTGCCCTGGTTGGYTGTGCAGGGCCACCAAGAAGCAGGACAGAGGCACTGAGTCACTAGGAATATTCTGGAGGTGAACTTAACATTTGTCCCTTCCCAGTTGAGTCACTCAAGACCCTCGTTCTTCCCCAGTGTCACCTATACCACCCTGCACCTTTCTTGGGCACCAGACACATGTACCCCAGGGCACCTTTCTCCATACAAGATGRGGACTCAATTCCTTGCAGCTGGCACTGTTGCCTTTGCAGGCTCATCTCACCTTCTGAGAGCCCCAGAAGGGTGGGCAACCAAGACCACCACTGAAACACTTCACGTTCAGCCCACAGGGAAGAGGAGGATAGGATGGCACAGAGCAGGAGAAACCAAGCCTGGGAAGCGGGGCTGACCTGCTCACAAATTCAGCACAGTCTGCAGGGCAAAACTGGACAGGGTTGAGCTGAGGAGCTTGGCACAGCAGATGGTCAAGGAGCGGCACTTTGCAGGTAACCTAATAATCAAGTAGTCACAGCAGCGAGGATACAAGCCACAGGGTCACGAGGGGTTGGCACGCTTCCCCCTTGTCTCTGGAAGTCATTGGGCAGCAGAAACCAAGGACGTCAACCACTCGGCTCTCGGCTCAAACCGGCAGCAGCTTCCCATGGAAGTGACCATAGGCCACAACCAGGAGCAAAGGCTACGGAGACGCTCAGTTCTTGCAGCCCCCACACCCTACGATGGCCTCGCTAGTGCCAAAGGGCAGCCACATCCTCCCCTTCTCCGCTGCCCCACATCTTGAACCCTTCCAATGAGGATCGTCTTCTCCACCCCACTAACGAAAAACACACCAGGAATGGGAGACGGGTGGCACAAGCGGGAAGAGACAAAACCCACAGAACAGCAGCTCTCCAGTGGAAATTYAGGAAAAAAGGCACCTCGGGAATGAGGAGACGCCAGCACTCACTCACTCCAGCCCCCAACAACAACGACAAACCCTGCTCAGATTTTTTTAAACTGTCACAAAATGATGTAATGCATATAGTGTAATTATGCTTAAGTGCTTTCCATGTTAAATGTCATTYCAGTTATCACTTTTTAAATGCAATTTTTATCGAGTGCACAATAATAATTTAGCAAGTAAACAGGCAAGTTACAAGAAAGAAGTAGAAGTGCAGGGGGAGGCAGGARAGACTYGAGTGTGACAATAAAATGCACTGGGGTACATGGAGCTGTTACTTCTGAAAGCTTGGAAAGAATTATATAAKAAAAAAGCCATAAATTACAAGGTTGCCAAATGCAATAAATTACAGCCTCTACAAAAGGCAGATAATGGAAGTGAGAAAGGGTAGCGGGAAGGGGGAGGAATCTACATAATTTGTCACCACTGACCCCAGACATCTGCATAAATTGCAAAGAGGCACCAGAAACATTTGGACATTTCCCATTCCCTGCAAGCAGCTGCCCGCAGAGGCCAGGRGGGAGGTCGGCTTGAGGGACAGTCCCCTCCACCCAAACACAGGAGTCTCCCCCATTGGAGGCACCTGCTTTCCCCCAAACATGAGGTCTTCCCAGCATCGGATCTACCCGAGGCATCAGATGCTCTTCAGGCAGAAGAGCAGCGGGTGTCCTTTGTAGAAGGTGCCACCCAAAGAGGGAGGAGGGCACTTAAATCAGCTATTAAATGCAGGCTTTGAGCRCCATGGTGCTTCTCCCTCTTTCTCCAGCTGCCTTCTCAATGCCACATAGTCGACCAGTGTCAACGCACACGGGTGAGGCTTTCACCACTTGTAGCCCTGGGTGACACACACGGACCCACAGAGCAAGGAAAACATCAACACGCTCACCCAACAAGCCCGTTTGAGCTTCAACACGTGCTGACAACGTCCAAGCCACCCAGAGGAAGCCACCTCCCGGGCCCGGAGGAGCAGCGTTGGGTGACCCTGTGCCAGGCMCATGGAGACTCATCTCCCCATCCATTTCACAGGCTGCCGGCTCCTCGGGAATCGATACCATGGGGGTTTCACAACAAACCCACCGACGGAAAGGAAAAGCCGCTGGAGTAAAACCAACAAACGAGATGGAGGCAGCCAAGGCCTGAGCGCGGAGAGGAGCAGGATCTTAATCTCTGGAAAAATTAAATCACAAGAAAATGGAACTGGCACACATCTTGGCAGACACAAAGCAACCTCCTTTGAGGAGCACACGTGCCAGGTTTATTTGATTAAAACTTCGGATGGATGGAGAGATACAGACGAGAAGGGGAGTGTTTTCATTACCGAGGTGGGAGTAAGGAGGAGGGAGCACGCGGCTCCCATGCATCCATTTTCAGCGCTAATGCCAGCGGCRTCTCCAGGGACGGCAGCAAAGTGGATTTGCAGGTAATTATCTCCCCTCCCCTGGGACTGCGCTTCTTCATGGCAGCTTGACGCAGGCTCCCAGGTGTCCAGGTGAGCTCCAGCATTCCCCTGCAAGCCCTGACCTGGTCTGGTAGCCGTTTACAGCCTTGGAGAAGAGATCCAACCTCAGCACTTGGAGCATTCAACCGCAAGCCCTAGATGTTCCTCAGGCCGTGCCAAACAGGTAGGAACCACTGGACACTGTCAATGGCTCCTCTAGGGGCTTCCTGAAATGAGTTTGGCCGGTTTCAGTTTAACTCCCAATCTGTCCAWTTGTTTCTCTGCCCGACTGGAGCCACCACTCTGATCAGGAGCAAAGTGCCGCTGGGCTGTGCTGGGCAGTATCATGAGAGTCAGTGAGGGGGAAGAAACCAGCCCCTCCATCCGTGCAGACAGACGGGCAGAGAGACAGGGCAAGCCTGCCCYGCTCACGCTTCCACTGCGGGAACAGAGGGTAGGGAAACACGAGCAGCTGGGACCAAGGGGACCACGCGCCTGCCACCCCTTGCAGGAAGCATCCRGACCAGGGCGCCTGAGCCAGGAACTGGAGCAAACGGGCCAGTCCTTGGACCTCCTTCTGCTCAGTTTCCCAGAGGACCTGGGAGAGACCAYGGTGGCTGCTCCACATGTCCCAGCCTGTCCGGAGTGAGAATAAAAGTCTTAGAGACATRGGGGTGGCCAGCAAGCAGGACATGGGCTGGGCATGCACACAGCAGAGCTGCCACCCAGCAAGCAGATGGGGAGGAAGCCTCCAAAAAGTGCAGCACATTAGAAGTCCTACTGCCCTCCCTGGGAACAGCTCCCCGGCCTGGACTGGCAGGCAGACACTGTCCCAGCTCRCTCACTGCGCTGTCCTCGGGTCACCGCTGTCCCGGCGGCTCCCCTGCACCCTCTCCCACCCTCCCTCCACGCCTGCACTCAGCTCCTGTTCTCCCAGCTCTCCCTCAGCTCCACTTCCCAAGAGCAGCTAAGGAGGACGGTGCTTCTAGTGCCCCTTGAGCTCACTGAGCTCATCGGCTCTGTGAGGCCAAGTGGAACAGAGTCACTGAGCTTCACTGGAGACGCCGGGAGGTGCCACCAGCCCGGGCAGCCCCCACCAGCCTGTCCCGCAGGCAGCTCCCCCCAGCACTGGGGACCACAAGCTCAGGATGCTCCTCTGCTCACGTGCAGTGGCCCCCACATGGCAAAGCCACCCACTGATGACTACCTGGAGGCAAGCAGGAACCAGGATCCTCTAGCCAGATGACAGCCCAAACCATGGCTAGCCCCTTGGAAGCACCCAAACCTTCACACTACTCCTACCTCCTTCCCCTTGTGGGAGGAAACACTAAGTGTTCAGCAGTTTGTTCTGGCACTGCTCAACACACCGGCTCCTCCAACACCTAAAGGGCCACAAGGGAGGCAAGTCTGCCCCTCCTGCTGCTCAGCACATACAGCCCCTCTGCAGATGCTCAGAGGACTGCAGCCCTCTTGGGGGGTGGCATTGCTGCTGGGCAACATCTCTGCCTATAAACAAGGGCCATATCTACAAAAAATATCAATTTACAATTTGTTTTGCTGCTGCATCCTGCCAACGGGAGGGGAAGTCAAGGCAGCAGGTTCCTACCACACACCTGAGGAGTGCCAAGCTTCCTTGAGGCCCCCCACCCTACCTCTTCCTGACTCTCACCAGGGCTTGTTCCAGCTCTACCAGCTAGAAACAGCAGCCTCTTGGTCTCCTTGCAAGTCTGCCATTAGAAATCCCCACCAAGAACCCTTCCGAGCAGCCAGAACCCTCCCCCAGCTCTTCCTGCCCTTGTCCTGCTCTGCAGCACAAGGAGACACAACCGCCACAGCAGCTCTTGATTTTAGGAGACAGCGAGCAACGTCCCGAAGCCAAGGACACGGAGCAGGAAAGCGGGGGAGCTCGAGCTGGATAACAGGGGGTGCAGAGCTCCAAGGGCACCTCCTGGGACGGAGGCTCAAGGCACCGGCTACCTACCTCCTGGCACGTCAGAAGCCAGGGCAGAGATGAGGGCTGCCCGACACCCCCATGAAAACGAGCAGAAACCAACGATGTGCCACCCGAGCCTTTGAGATAATCCTATCTAGTCAAACAGACCCAGAGACAAAAGAGACAAAAAACAAACAAACAAAACGCTTCTTATAGGCCATAAAGCACCAGAGGCTTATTCCCCTCATAAATACCAAGCTGACACCACCGCAGCGGCGGCCCCCCCTTTGGCTCTTCCTTCCTCCTCTCCCATCCTTCCACTTGAAYGCTTGGCTGCTGCCAGCTCCTAATGACTTGGCCTCAGATGTGGTCCCCGACCGCCTCATCAGCATCACTCTAATGAGGCGGCTCTTTCATCCCACCAGACCCCACGGCCTCCGCAGCGCCCGTGCCCAGCACACCRGGAGAACCGGTGCTGGGAGCAGCCGCCACCCATGGCCACGGGCTCCGACCCCACGGCGTGATCCGGGCTGCGGACAGCGTGAGGAACATCCCGGCTCTGCTCAAGCCTGCAGCAGACCTCCCTTGACAGCGCAAGGGCTGACGTTTCACTTCTTATTGCAGCCTCTGTCGCCACGAGCACCCTGCAAGCTGCCCCTAGCCCTTCCCTTGCAGGGGGGGAGGTCTCGGATGGATGCAAAGCTACATCGGTTGCTATTACTCAGGCCCTTGGAAACTCATGCCATTGTGTATTCTCCATCTGGGAATATCCCACAAGCCCCAAACCCTCTGACTCAAGGCACCGCACCTACAGATTTCACCTACTAATACTGTTTGCACGCGGCTTCCAAAACAGCAGCTCTCCCAGTACCTAGGGCTGTTTGCATTCCTGCCCTTTACATCGCAGCTCTCTTCGGGCTACCAAGCCCTTCCAATTAAGCCACTTTGGTGAAGCAGGGGAAAGGCTTGGACCAAGCTGTGCATCCTGCTCTTCCCGCCAACCCCTCCGAGCACTGCGCTTACCCCGGGCATGCGACCCGCCAAGGCGGCCTCTCTGCCTCCCGAGATCGCCTTGAGCTGCTGCGCTCCGCGCTGCCGTGGCAGCTTCACCTAAACAACATTTCCACCAAATGCAACAACAACAACAGATATTTCAGCAAGCAGTATCTGGAAAGSAATAGCTTTGCATACCAGCTTCCAAATGCTTCCCTATATTGACCTCTCTYGGGAGAGAGGGTCTCTGTTTACAGCTTAGCAGGTCACACTGCTCCCCATCACCGCATCCATAGGCTTGGCCTCCTGATTCCACTTAAGCTGCMTGGGATCCTCCCCTGCCTTCTTTCACCTCCCCTACACCCAAGCAAGCCAAGGAGGGTGGGAATAGCAAAGCCAAGAGGAAAAATCCACAAGACAAAGCACGGCATAATCTGCATATTGCATTGCATATTTCACCATTTGGTAGAGGGGATTTTTTTAATCATTTAATAGTTTTAATCCTTTATCAGATGCTCATCTAAGAGGATTTTGCTGCGCATACAAGATTTGATACAAACTCATTCCCAACAAGTGCTTTCATTTAACAAGTTGACTTCACAGCTGGGCCCCGATTGGAGGCAGAAGCAAGTCCAGGCAGTGCCAGACACAGCAAGGCCCCTTGCTCTGCATCGGCCCTGGTCTTTGCCAACCAGCATCTCAGCCATGGGAGAAGCTTCACCAGCCACTCACTAGCTTAGGCCCCACAGATATTTGGGGTGCACCTTGTGTGCATAGCMGAGGTGCTTTTGGGGAGGTGGAGTCGTGGGGACATGAATCACACCATGTCCTGAGAATGACAGGATGGGCTTGGTTACTCAATGGGGGCTCAATGTATCAATGGGGGCTCTGAAGACCAACCCAAGGTCAGAAATGAGCAACCTAAGGGCTAAGGCCCCAGGAAAACACTGCCTGCCCTACCAGAAACCCACCCTGGGTCCCTCTATAGCCCTCTGTAGTGTGCACACTAAAGTCTGTACAACCAGCAGTGTGCTAGGGCAGGCCATTTAGAGCAGAAAGGCACCAAACCCATGGCCCCAAGGGACACCCAGAACCACAAGAGGAAAGCAAACCCCAGAGGGCTCCCAAAGCAGATGCATCCTGCAGCCCTATTTCCTCCACGGGCAAAACGTGGAGGTTTTTTACCCTTCCCCTAGAACACCACCATGTTAAGCAGCAACCGCCTCGAGCGTGGAGCAGAGAGGAGCAGGTCTGGAGACCATCTGTCCTAGATTTCCACAGCTCCTGGGGCTGCTGGATCACCTTGCTCGCCACACGCCAGCATCAGCACATATCAAAGGCTGSGAATCTGTTTTCCCAAAGATAAGAACAACTGCAGCTAAACTATCATCCCTTGTTCACAAAACGTGCTGCAAAAGTAGTTACCGAGTAACAACAGTGGGAATTGCAGCCCAAACAACGAACGCAAACCTTGCRGCTGAAACCTCTGCAGTCCTGGAGCTAGGTTTGGGGGAGGAAACAGGAATGAAGAGCAAGGATGGATTTACACCATTAYGAGGCTCCAAACTCGCAGGCGGCCAGAAGGCCCCATCACCTTAACAGCTTCATGCTCCGTGCAGCAGCAAGGCAGCTGCAGAAGGACATTAAAGGTCTTCCACCCCGAGTGCAGCTCCTATGATATAACCGTGCTTAGAGGCGCAGCAAGAGCCTGCTGCAAAGTCARTTCCATCTAGAGCTGTTCACCTGCGTTTGCTTCTCATCTATGTGGTTTACCCAGCCAAACCCATAGAAATACCGCAGAGGGAGTCACTAGACCCTCAAATGCCATGGCCATGACTTAAACAAGGGATCATTCTACTGACAGCCTTTTACAACATACCATCTTCATCTAGAGAGGAGAAAAAGGTTTCCTCTTCCCTGGGGCCGTCAGAGGACAGACACTCCTCCTTCCTCATCTTTACAGGCATCTAAAGGGCTACGGGCATCTAAAGGCAGAAGAGCAGATAGTGTTTCCTAGGGCTGACACCCCAGCAGGACAAAGCCAGACCAGAGGGGTGCACCACGCTGAGGAAAAGCCCTCCTCAGTGGTCATAGAGGAGCACCCGGAGCCTACGACAGCCCAAACCAGCGTGCCCAGCTCAAGCCACAGCTAATCCAGACAAGCCCACYGCTTCTGACAGCTCCGTTTGGAATGCTCCGGTGCTTGAAATGCAAAAMCACAACACAGCCCATTACCCTGCACTGCAGAGAATGAGATCTTGGTTTGTTTTCCTCGCTGTTCTATTCTACAGACCCAACAGGCTGATGCTATCCCATTCCCTACACCTTTAAGACAGCCCAGGAATCCATYTCCTTGCCTCCCTTTCCACACGGCTGAGCTTCCTGATAGGTGCTTTGGGTGAGCGAGTGCCCACTAACATTTATTTACGGCCAGCAGCGGCTGCGACGTGCCCAGCATGGCCCGTGTGGGCCACACAACGCCAACCCTGCCCCCAGATACCAGCATTTTAGGAGCCTTCACCCTGGGTTTCAAGAAAGGTGAAAAGAAGTGGGTTACCCAGGGGGGTCTTGGGCATCTGCCCCCTCCTGAGGGTGTCCTGCTCTTCCCAAGGGCCAGAGAACAACCCAGACCAGTGCAATCYAGCTCTGTTTGCTCAAGGTGGGGATCCAAAGCACAGCAAAAGAGGAAAGGTACCAAGCCCTGCACCCACCAGGGACAACGCCGAAGCCCAAAACATGCTCCTGACAGCAGCCAAAGGACACCAGAGAGGAACGCAGGCGCACGCACGTGGATACACCCTTGGCAGCATCCAGCTATAACCCGCAGCAAACGCTCATGTCGCATCCGTCCACCTCGAACCCATTGCTTACGCAATGCATCCTAGAAAGAAGGCCTAACCTAGAGCAGGACCCAGCAGAGCGCGGCTGCTCTGCGCTACCCACGGACCAAGCCCCTCGCCTGGCCCTGGACCCGCTCCTGCGGCGCCAGGAGGTCGACCCAGGAGCCGCATCCGGAGCTTCCGCTCGTCTGCGGAGGCAGCCCGGTGCAGTCAGGGAGCAGGGCGCACRTAGCACCCCCAGGGAATTCATTTYCCCCCCATTTGCCAAGATAAACAGCACAGCAAGCACGGGGGGGAGGGAARGGGGAGAAGGGAGGAGGAGACGAGGCTGATTTAAGTGATTTCACTTTGCAATTTGCTGTGTTCTTTTTAAGTCGCTTATCCATTTCAGTGCTCAATATTCGGCTCTTTCCCTAATTAGAAAATCGCTAATCTGCTCTGAAAAATGTAAAAGTGAGTCTTGCTTACGTGCAGTGCTTGGAATATGTGAGGGTGCTGGAGCCTGCGTCGCTTTCGAGTTCTTTTCAAAAGCTCCCAGGGCCTCCAGCTGGCACCGCTGCCCTCCTTGTCCTTCCCCCCCATCCATGCTCAGGCTCTGCATGTGGAGCAGGTACCTACAGCCTCCAGGAACTGCTCCTGCTCCGTTCCCGGTGCCCACAGCAAGGCTGCTGCAGCCCTTTTGTCCTTGCAGCATCAGAGCGGTGTGATGGTGCAGCCTGAGGACCATGTGTGGTGTGGGGAGCAGGTAGGACAGGGCCTGCACGCACCAGGAAGAGCCGGGAGCTGCAGACAGCCCTCACCATGGACCTCACCAGGGACCAAGCTGGGCTGGATGGTGGCACATCCAGCAAACGCCTCTAAGGAAGAGGATGCACCAGGTCACGGTGCAACCAGAGAGCAGAATAAGGAAAGGAGCCCCCAGAGAGCCAGGGAGAAGGTTACCTGCCGTATAGATGCCAGGGGCAATGCAGGAGGCAGCAGGACCTCAGTGCCATAGAGCCCAGATGAACCCAGGAGCCATGACCAGAGACAGCCCCTGCAACGTGGGTCCAGGAGCCACTCAGGAGACCCAGGCAGCACAGCTGGAACCAGAGAGGAGGGAGCACTGGGATCGGCGCTTAAATACGGCTCCTGGGCAGCTGGGGCAGGTGTGGGGCCAGCTGGGGCTCATCAGGGTAATTAAGGCCCATTAGCGGCCTGGGGCCCTCGCAGCTGCTCACTAAGCACAATCTGTGTGCAGCGGTGGGAGATTCTGACTCGCAACGGGAGACGGGGAGACCGGGATCACTCAGTCCCGTGGAAAGGGAGCGACCGCCTCCCGGCTGAGCGGTGCCCTGYGCATCAGGAATTCAGCGCCAGCTCCCAGGGATAAATCCGGCCGGCCTGAAGGTCGGCGGCGGGTGGCCTTAGCCAGCCCTGTCTAGCCKGGGTGATGCATCACTGCCCTTCCATGGAAAATAACCCCGTTGAGCAGCCGCGGGACTGCTGTAACCAGCTCGGCAGAGCCCTCGGATCAGAGGGGTGTCCCCAGCAGGAGCCCACCCTGTGGCGCCCCTGCCCTGGCTAAAACGAGTCCGCAGGGCCAGGGGTGTTGGAAAGGCAAGGAATAAACCCCCCCTCTGCACAGCCCCCATGGGGTGGGGGTTTGGGGACCTGCGTTGCTCTAGGTCCCGCCTTGGGCAGCAAGGCGCAGCCTCGGGGCGCTCCAGGTTAGCAGAGGACACAAGCACTGCTTGTTTGAAGGACCTGAAAAGGCCTCTTTTTCATTTTTTTTTCCTCCTCCTGTTATTTCAGGGCCTTAATTTTAAATCATTAGCTCTCCCAGACAGAGCAGCCCTATATATCTACAGAGCGCAGCGGTGGCGTTAGAGACGGCCAGACTTTATCCTTGTCCCCAGGACACCTGCACACACCTCGGGCGAGGCAGCACAGAGATCCAGTGTGGGCATCCTCAGCGTTCCCAAAACAGGCGTTTTTCTCCCCAAATCCCCCAGAGTCCTCCTGGTGCCCTCAATGGTGCCCTTCCTCCTTGCACTCGCTCCAAGGGCAAGGCGGCCGCGTCCCCGCGCTCGCAGCCCTGCCGAGTGGCTGCCACCATCTGTGAGACCRCGGGGCCTCCTGCATGCCCGGGCACTTGTCCTCTTGTCCTGCCCGTCCTGTTGTCACCGCCGCCGCGAGCTCCGCGCAGGACCAGAGCGGGAGACGCGCCCGGCATCGCGGCACCCTTGGCGCGCTTGGTGCGCTCGCTTGCCTCCCTGTGCGCGCTGTTTGCTCGCAAAGGTTTTGCAATTGCTGCGAGAAGGAGGGCAATTCAAATCACCCCCCTGTCCTGCCGTCCTTCCAACAGCCCCAGCTCACAGGGGAGAGCGCCGGGAGGGCTCCGGCGGAGGCGCCGCGGCCCCGCGTTGTCCGGGAACGCGCTCCGGCGCGGAGCGCAGCTGCCGCCGCCAGCCTCCCCGGCCAAGGCGCTCGGCGGCRTCACCGTTTGTCACCTGCTCGGGGAAATCGCTTGTCACTAAAATGTTCCTCTCCGCTTAACGACTTCCAACTCCATTTGCGGGCTGGCTCCGCACCCGCAGCAGAGGTGCCTTTCAGTGGCACAGCGTGGGGACGAGACGCGGCCCTGCTGCACGGAAGGCAGTGGCCACGGGATCTCCGCTGGGAGGCATCGGGAAAACCTGAGAATGCCGTGGGCAAAGGAGAGGATTGCAAAAGAAAACAGGAAAAAAAGGGGAAAAAATAAGAGTTTGGGGCTTGTGATCCAGGCAAAGCTGCAAGCCCCAGGGCAAGGAGCTGTCTGGGGTAGCTTTGAGATGTGCTGSTGATTACGTGGAGGGGACTTGGAGCGAGAGGTGTCAGGGCACAGAAAGGAGGGACTTGGGGAAAGGTCCTTCAGCTSGTGCCCTGCAGCCAGCACAGGGTACCAGGCAGCACAGGGGGGTACCCACTGCTGCGGTTCCAACCCGAGGCCACCCTGCCGCGAGGAAGAGTAAAATAGAATAGAATAAAATATACAGCAAAATAAAATAAAATAAAATAAAATAAAATAAAATAAAATAAAATAAAATAAAATAAAATAAAATAAAAATAAAAAAATAATCCCTGCTATGTGCATGTGCTTTGCAGAATGCATTCACTCACTGCCATGTCGCCTCTCTTGCAGAGGACCGATGACTCTGCGAAGCTGCCCAGTGTCCCCTGCATCTGCTGCTAAGGTTTAGCTTTAATGTACAGTAAATAGAAGAGGGGATTTAGTGGACTACACTTAAGGCACTTTCAGACAGTGCTAAATATAGGCAGCAAGCAGAAGATGGAGCCGAGCGATAACGCATTCCAGGGAGCAGGCGCTGCCCTGATCTCGAGGCTTTGCAGGCGCTGCCATCGAGATGCACCTCGGGACTGCTCCGTAATCCCCAGAAATCCCCCTCTTCTCTGGAGCCGCACGGAGCTGCAGCGGGGCCAACGGCAGCTCCGGGCAGCCTGGGCATCCCAAGGAGGACGCGGTGGCCGACGGGCACGTGGCCCACGGGACGCTGTCCCTGGCCGGGGCCATCGCGGCCGTGTCCCCRTCGCGGCCAGGCACCTCCTCCCAGCTGCCCACGCGGTGCCCTCGGYCAGGGCATGGTCCACGGTGGCGGTGACTCCACCGAGGGGACCGGCACCACCATTCAGTGGCACGGGCTGCTTTTCAGCTTCGGTTTGGAGGAAAAACAAGCGTATTCGGAGCCATTAGCAATACCAACAAGCGGAGCCGGCGCCCCAGGCTACGGCGGCCTCAATCTCCGGTTTATTATATTGACTTTCGGCAACTTCTCTCTGCCCCTTCCTCGCCGCAGCAGACGGGCAGCRGAGCGGAGCCGCTCGGATAATCCTCCCCCCGTTTCCCTGCCTCTCCCCGTGCTCCCTGCCTCTCCCTGTGCTCCTGCTCGGCTTGCTGGGGCGAGGCGGGGGCTGCTGGAGCCTGGCTGCTGCTTTGCGATTACAAATGAGCTCTCCAAACGAAGAGGGCTGCGAGGGGCCTGATGCGCCGCMTGTGAGCGTGCAGCTTGGGCCCCCATGGGAGACGCGTGTGAAGGGGGAACCAAACAAATCCTGCGGGATAGGAGGAACGGCATCGCGGACGCCGTGAGCCCGGAGCAGGCCAAGCGAGCCGGGCTTGCCACGCGAGCGCCGTCCTGATTCCTCCCGGTTAATTGAGCTCCCGAGGTTTCCCTGCCCTGCTTTCCTGCCCCAGCGAATCAACCCCTCGCCCCAGGGCCCCCAGCCTCTCCCCTCGCTCCAGCCCCTGCAGCAACCCGGAGGAGGAGGAGGAGGAGGAGGAGGAGGAGGAGGAGGAGGAGGAGGAGGCGGCGGGCAACTCCGCGCTGCCTTCCCGCGGCTCCGAGCGTGGGCATGGCGCTGCTCCGAGCCGGAGCTGTGCAAACACGCAACGGCAAAAGCTCATTTTGCCCAGTTCCACTCGGCGGCCTCCCCTTTGTCCCAGAATTCCTCGGCCGGGGAGATTAGCGGCGCTCGACAGGGAGACGGGCACCCGTTGCAGAACGCGCTGCAGAGCCCGGCCTCGGTGGCAAGGATGGAGGGAGGGCTCCAAAAAATGCAAAAGGACCTAAAGCCTCCGCAAAGGCTTCGCTTTTCTTCCCCTTTTTGTGCTGTTTTGCAGCTAGTCTGCAGCCCTTCGGCCCTCCTATGCCCGTGCTCGGGCACAGAGAAGACAGCAGGGAAACAACGTGATGGCTCCGGCTTTCCCGGGTGCCGCAAGCTCAGAAGGAGCCTAATGAAAACCAAACGCGTTTGCAGGGAGACGGCGGAAGGGCCCCAGACGCGTGCCAGCAACGCGCCCGCGCTACGGGTGCGCTCGGTGCCCTCGCCCCTCCACGSCCTCCGAGCAGATCCCGCGGCAGAGAGATAAACATTTTAAATAGTGACACTTCAGCGACGCACGGTTGTGCAAGACAGGGAATAATTAGAAAATAAATTACTTTTTTTTTTTTTTGGAGCGCCGCGTTTCCAGATGCCGGATGAATGAAATTGCTTGACGAGCACTGGCCCCATGCAGGGATTCCATCAAGATCCAGGGGGCTTGGCGAGCAAAGAGGGCGAGGAAAAGCAGCCCTCCGCAAAGGAGCCAAGCGACAAATAAAAGCAGCTTTAGAGCGCGGTGTTCGAGATCTGCCCAGCAACTTTCCTGCGGCGGGAAGAGGCGAGGCTGCTGCTGGCTTCCCACCAAGAGCTCGGCCTAAAAATAGCTTAATCCGCTCGAGAGCAAAGGGGCGACCGTCCCCTCGCCCTGCGTGACGCCCCCCTGCGCCCCGAGAGCGGCCCCCGTGCGGGTACGGCCACCCGTGCCTACCTACGTGTGGGTTATTCACCGTATCCGTGGGCAAATGCCTTGGGCCCGCCGCCCGGAGCTGCCCTGGTTGCCTAGAACAAACTCTCCTTGCTTCGTTTTTTGGAGGACCATTTGCGTACATGCAAATGAGCCTTCCCCCCCGGCTCGTCCTGATTAATTATACAAATGTATGGCTCTACAGGTTGCGATGAATATGCGCACGCCGAGGGACGCACCTTGCTTGGGACTGCGGCATTCGTTCCCATGAAAGGGACCATCTTAGCCCTCTTACTGAGTCCCCTTGTCCGCAGCCAGGGGCAAAAGCACCCAAAATGTCAAAGCAGAATCACAGGGTGCCTCTTCCGGACTCATTTTGCCTCCCTGCATTGGGGGTTGCACAACACAGACCAACCTGCCTACAGCCCCAACACATTCCCTAAGGACAGCTCCATAAGGACAGCTCCATAAGGACAGCTCCATAAGGACCGTCAAGCGCGATCCGGCCTTCCAGAAGCTTTTCCTCCCCATAAATACACGGTAAAGTGGAGCTAAGTGGGGGAGAGCACTTACCAATTTGCATGTATTCTTTTAAACCCTACAAATCCTGAGGAGTTGCCATTATTCTCCAAAAAGCRTTTTAAAGAAAAGCAGACGAGGCAATAATTGCGATTCGAGTGTTTCAAAGGGACCGTGGAGCTACTCAAAAGCGTGCACGATGAAATCAGGAAATTCCACGTTTTAAGATTAAAACTTGAAAGAAGTCTTCCCCGTGCCTACAATTTGAAACGGCGCAACGAAGCCATCCAAAAATTAAGTTGTTAGGCAGTTACGTAACGAGAGGCTTATTTTTAAAAGAGATTAAGCTTTGAAATACGTAATTTAATTTCRGGTCTTAAGTCCTGGTTTATCTTAATCGCGGTTTTATGTTTTTGCTTAATATTATTAAAAGAATAAGGTAGAAGAGGAACTCCTGGTTACGAAGGAAAATGGAGACAGGACCRTAGTAAACTATGAGCACCAAAGAGCAAACTCTCAAAGGATCCAACAAATTTAAACCGCACTAGTTTGTTAAGGGGCGGAATTGAGATTGCTGCTGTTTTATCTGCCTCCATCACTCCACGCCACCATGTGTGCCCTTAATTTTGCAGATGACCAGTTCAGAGCTTCGTGTTGGAATCATAATGCTCCTGCTCAGCCTTAGGTTTTCCTCCAAAAAAAGAAATCTTTAGGTTTTTGTATTATTAAAAAATGAAAAAGTAGTAATCATATAGCTTAAGGTCAAATCTGCAGCGCGATATTTGTTAGTGCTTTGGAGTCAAGCATCAATCTCCACCCATCTAAAACTGCTTTTAAAAGCCAAAGCGTCGAACGCGCAAACGCCGGGGGGAGCGGCGAGAGCACCAAAGTGGAATCAGCTCTGGTGGCTGAAGGCACCTCGTGAATCCGGCCCTGTGCAGTCGATTTGGGGACCTGGCAGCGCTCGAGGGGAACACGGGGCGTCAGCACCCCGGTCTGGTGCACACCTCACCCGGGTCAACCATGTGCATTGGGCACSAGTTACCTGCATAAGACCTTCCATTAGCCCCCGTGTTGGGGGTACCATGCAGCCGCCTTCGCTCCCCACCGTCCCAGTAATGAGATGCAGGAGAATCATTAATAATTTAACCAACGTGTGACCCCACTGCCGCAAATACAGCCCGTAGCAAGCGTCCGCCTGCACCCGTGGAAAGCCTGCCCTTGTCTTCTGCTTACTGCTGCCTTTTGTAACGTAGGAAAAACCCCAAGACTATAAATCCCTGAAAGAACCTAGTGACTGAGTAGTCTTGTTCACAGGTTTGCTTCTAGACACTCAGAAAATTCCTTCACCCACAGTCACAAGTGCTATAAACTTGGAGAGGATATGTGTATTTTCCATAGAAAATAAGGGCTCTGAATTCATATTTTAAGTGCAAAAGAATTCATCTCTACAGAAATAGTTTCATACTTTGCAGGGTTATCCCTTAGAATCGTTATTTTTAAAGCTTCCTCATCAAGATGGTCAGAGGGATGAGAAGACAGCTCCAAAATGCTGTTTTCCAGACCTGCTGCTTGGTAACTAGAAATCCCGTCTACCATACGCAGGGATCCTGCYCCCAAACACCTTCATTGCCCTAAACGCAGCTGGGAATGTGCGACTTGGCCCTTTTCTATGGTGTATACAGGATGCAGAAGAGGTGGAGCTGGATTTTGGAGCAATGGTCATCGTTGGTCTCCTCATGTCACCGTGCAACTGTTAAGAGTAGGACGGTCTGATGGGGCTGTTTGAAAACCCACTATAAGGACGAGGCAGAAACGAAGTGGAACCACACACACTCAGAAAAGGACAACCTTGCAGCAGATGCATATAAGGCCATAACGAAGCAGAGGGAAGAAAGAAACATAAATATTGGTAAATAGTAGTAGTAAGTGGTAAATATTCCACTGCTCAGACAAGAAGCCCTAGAGATGCAGCAGAGCAAATACAGAGGCAGAAATTAGTACRTGGAGCTCAGGGAGATCCAACTTAGGAATGGTATTACAAGCAAGATTATTTCTATCAAAGCCAGTCCCCGGAGACCTCCTTAGGCCAGGGTTTGTCCTCCACGCTGCKCTTAGGGTCTCCTGTGAAACAGGACGCCTTCCCTTACAGCACCCGCTTCATTTCGGCCCCCCTCTTTCCTGAGCAAGGTGAAATGGCAGAGAGGCAGGACACGACGACTGGAAGCAGCCCCGGAGCCCGAAACTCCCGCTTGGAAAGCCTTGGGAAAGTTCTCCGAGAGTTTGTGTGTGCGATTTTCCAGAGCCCGCTGGACGTCTATGAAGGGGGTTACACGAGCACGTGAAGAAGCTGAAATTGGAAATCTTCCAAAATGTCCTTTTCCATGTGTCCTAGCAAACAAGTGCAAGATCTTCTGGCACCCGCTTTGCAGGATCTACGTGAATTTTTTCTTTAATTTCAGTTCACAGCAATTTCTGCTTCTTAGGTGCCAACTTCAAAAACAAACTACAGAACAGTGGTAACGCACTTACCTTTCCTTGGTTTCCTCTTAACACAAACAAAAAAGCACACACAGCTTGTCCTTGGAAGCCTCTGTGAAGGGTGTTACTCACTTTCAGCAAATGGGAATTCCAAAGTCCCCATCGAGGTAGGGAATCCGCCATGCATTTCCATGCAGGGAAGATGCATGAAGGAAGGCTCTTCCCAGGCTTCCAGCTCATGACGTGATGGGCACACGGTGCAGGTCTGCAGACTCACTACCCCTTGCTGATGCAYAGAAGGCTTTGCTTCTGAGAACATCCTTCTTGGCTAGCAAATCAGCTCAGATTTACACTGGGTTCAACACCAGACTACCTGGAATTTAGCAGACCYTCCTATTTGATCTGGAAATCAACAGTTTCCTGTTGGAAGGAACTATTCCTCCAGTCTGGATGTTCATACGAAGGTGCTTCCCTCGTGTGCATTCACCTCCGTTTCACTTTGCCACGTTAAACTACTTGCAAAAGTATTCCTGCACGTTGCTGCATTTGTATAAATTCCAAAGTCCTAGGTCCACATTTCAATGGAGCACACAGAGTTTTGCTTTTATCACCGCTAACTATAGCTATGCAACCAGTAATTGTGGTAAACTGGTAAAAATCACACCTTTTTTTTTTTCCAAAGCAGCTTTCTAAAAAATCACAGAAATCACAAAATTATGTTCCTGTGTTACCAGAGCCCACCAGCTGCTGGAGCGAAGTGACAAATGCCGCTTGCTTTCCTCCCATGTTTGAAAGTTATTTGCAGCTGTATTTTTTATAAATTTGCTCATTACTCCCCATCACTCACACAGCAAACGGCTTTTGCCAAGGCTTCGGCTGCTACGTGTCGTGGCGTGCTGCTCCCAGTGCTTGCACATGGGATGAGCAGGCTTTGGAGGTGGGAGATGATAGGACTAGGAAGGCCAACCCTATCATCCAGCTGGAGATATCCAGCACCCGGAGAGGTCTGACACACCAAAACATAAAATAAAGCAAAAATAATTATAAAACAGTCACGGGAAACACCTGCAAAATGGCTCGGATRCATCTAACTTTAATCCAGATATACAGGGGAGGTTCGGGCTGGCGTAGAGCAAATGCATTCAGTGCAAGCGTGGAAATGGGAGAGCTCCAGGAAATCAAGCACTGCTTCCAGCACAGCGGTGGCACTTGGGAGAGAGCTCGTAGTCAAACAGAAATACAGTATCTGCAGTAAAATACATACAAAATTACTGGAAGAGTAATTGCTTTTGCTGTAAAYGCTCTTTTTAAAGTTTCCCCTTGCATAGAAGTCCCTCCAAAAAAAAAAGAGAAAGAAAGAAAAAGAAGAAAATTACTGCTTGTGAATTAATTCAAAGCCAATAGATTCAGTATAATGAAATCCTCCTAAGCAAATATCTGATAAAGAAGCAAACGCTGAGCACTTGACCCCCGGAGCTGGGATTTCTTGACACGCGGCTCTAATGCAAAACAGCAGGAACCTGCGGGCTGCTGGCGCCGAGGAGTGGAGCAAGGGAAGTGCGGAGCAACGAGGCTSCTCGCCGGTGCAGAGCGTGGTTTCAGGGCCACCAACCAGCTCCCCGGCTGGCGGGGAGAGCGCTGGAGCAGGCCTAGGATTGTCCTTCGCCTCTTTTGCAAGGTCTGTCCCTGCTCGTAAGGCAACCGGAGAACACGCGAGTCCTGCTGATTCAGAAGGATTTGCAGGGTGCAAACTCTCCTCTGCTAGGAGTAACTGAAATCACAGACCAAACCTTCACGCACTGGGACAGAAAGTGGTCGCTGTACGATATGTCATGGAACGCTGTGCCTGGGCATGAATATAAAAGCAGCTCTAAATTCATGCTGTCTCTGTACACCGCACCTCCTTAATTGCCCAGCCTCTTGGACAACCATRTGGAAAGTCTTCCCATGAAAAATGACACTTCTCAAGGATTTTTTCTAGCTCAAAACCCCTCAGCGGTATCTATCACTACTGGCATTGGGCATGCAAGCTTGAAAGCAGCTCCTCTGCAATCTCWGCTGGAATGGGTTCCTCCAGACACTGGTATCCAGAGGAGACAGTTGCTATTGAGGAATCAGCAGAAGGGAAGACAGGGGAGAGAAGAAGCCCATAGAGCCGGGGCTCTGCTGCCACTCGGTGCATTGACCCTCCCAGTGCTCCAAGTCATGGGCCACTTCTCCTGCCAACATCCCCACCCCGATGCTCCTGCCTGTGACGCTGGTACCTACTTCAGCTCGCTCCACACAACCTCATGCCAGACACGTGGGACACGCTACGTGTTCCTATGGGGTGGAAGGGCCACCCCACCGAGGACCACGTGTGTGAGGGTTTCTCCTACAGTACCTGGACCTGCCAAAGCAGCGTTTGGGATCACTGGTGACCCAGGCCTTGGCCTGCCACACTGCTGAACTTCAAAGGTGACTCAATCTGCRACTTGTTCATAAACAACCAGCAAAGCCAACTGCCAGCTAGGGCTTGAGCTGGAAAGAGCCGGAAGAAAAAGACTGTGACTTTCAATAGAAAGAATGAGGGGGGTGACTGTCTCTTTGAAATGGGAGCTCTGAAGAGGGATGGAGAAAAGACTTTCGAAGCTTCCCCACCCCTGTAACCCCAGCGAACTGACAGGAGCATCAAGCAACTTGTGGGGTTTCAAAGGAAGGAGAGGCTTGGGGCAGAGCTGCTTTCTGATGCCGGCGTCCCAGGACACTGCTCTGTTTGGCACTCACCCCGGCCAAGAACATACGTCTCTGCTCGGGATACCAGTGTCCAGAGGAAGCCAGATCCAGCCGAAACTGTAGATAAGCTGCTTTGAAGCTGGTGTTCCCGATGTCAGCCGTGACAGATACCACTGAGTGGTTTCTAGCTGCAAAATACTTTGGGTAGTGGCGTTTTTCATGGGAACACTTCCCATATGCTTGTCCAAGAGGCTGTGCTGGGCAATTAAACCAAGTGCAGCATCCAGGAGTAGCATGAACTTGCCTGTGATGGGAATGGTGAAGTTTCTGTGGAGGGATCAAGCCCTTCTCAGCCAGAAACCGGCCCGGGGGCCCCGGGGGGACTGGGGCTACGCGCCCCAGGAGCTTGCCCACAAACAGGTATCCTCTGCCAGCGGGAAGAGCGGCAGCTCGCCTTGGGTATCAGCACATGATTCAGAAATGAATCATCCTCCAACCAATATGTTAGGGAGACAGGCCAGGCTCGTGGAGGAGCAGGGCCRGGAGATGGCTGAGGACGGCGCTGGGCTTGCGGTTTGAGGTTTGCATTGCKTACCAAAAAAGCCTTTCTTAACACCGTCCTGCAATAGCAGACGTCTGATTCCTTATCCCCTTGCATTAGCAGAGAGGCAAAGCCTGAAAGTGCCCGAGAGCTGCAATTCCCTGTCCCCCCGGGGACGCTGTGGGTCAAGGTGGGAGCGCGGTGGCAAGGAGCGCGGCCCTGACGCTGCGCTGTGGGTGAGCAGGGACCATCCAGTCCCCSCGCCGTCATTCCAGCATCGCTCACGATCACTATATTTTCTTTCCAAAGAAAAAGGTTGCATTTAAAAAGTTAGCGGATGCTCCGACTGCCTGGGTGAAAATCCCGAGCAAGGTTAAGGATATTTTTTACAAGCTGAACTAGAGGTGAATGAACACCAGAGCGTTTTGATTTCCTGCCTGGTTTCAATAAACGTTGCACTCCCAGGCACCCAAGGGACTGCTGTGGTTTGTCAAAACCAATTAATTTTCTTCCTGAGAATGCTTCAGGCGCCTCAAAATGTCGTTTGCGAGCTAGCCCACATCTAAGGAGCAGGGAAAGGCAGCAATCACGGGCTGCAGAGCCGGCAGCAGCAGCCCAGGCCTCCCCGCTCGCGCGCCCCGGCACCAACGTCAAGGCACGAGCGAAGACCAGACCCGGCCGTGGGAGGGCACGTGTGGGAGCGAAGGCGTTTTACCAGCCCTACGAATCCCAACAAGGAGGTGCCAATGGCAAAACACGCCCGAAATAGGTTTCCTAAGGGAGAATTCCAAGCKGAGAGCTTGTCTGTCTCGCTTGCAGTTCCTAGGATCCATCACTCCGTGATGATAAATGTAGTAATGAGCCAGAAGTGACAAACTGAGCAGCTGTGTTAATAAAGATCCACCGGGAGATGTTTGGAGCACAAGGCTTGGAGTCAGGATTCACGGGTTCTCTTCCCAGCCTTTCCTCCAGGCTCGAGGAGCCAGAGAGAAGAAGGATTTTCCCAGGCTGAGCCTCAGTTTACCTGCCTGCTGTGCGCGGGCGCCAAGGTTTCTCTGCTCTTCCGTAAGGGGGAATGAGAGCTGACGTGTAATTCTGATAAGCAGGCGTGCAATGCACTGATTTGAGCCCAGCATTATTATGATAGGATTTCATTTTCAATGGGAACTGACATTTCAGAACACACTGGAGCTCTCATTCATCCTTAAATCAGGCATATCTGGATTGATGCTGTGAATACATCAGATGTCAAATAGTGCCGTGTAAGAAGGGGCCACCCTCTTCCCTGTGCAACGGGCAGAGATGGAGAAGATGTTTCTCCTCCTGAATTCAAACTCCTTGCAAGGGAGACCTGGGAAAAAMCATATTTTGCAGCTTGAACCTTTGGTCTGGAGCAAGCCAGGGTCACCAACAAGGCCCTRAGAGCCAGAGACAGGAGCAGCAGCTGATGCTTCTGACAGGAGCTAAGGCCCACTCTGCTCGCAAGGCCGAGGGGACCTGGGAACCAAGGCCACTTTGGGGATCCCAGCTCCCTCATCCTAGATCYGCTGCTGGATCTGAGACTGCTGGACCCGCCTGGAAAGACACAACTCCCCCAATTAAAGCTGATGGCACGTTGGGCTGTGACGAGAGTTTCACTGTATAACAAATCTCCAGAAAAAAAAMCAGGAATAAATCCTCCTTTCTCTCTTTCTGTTCACCATCCTCCCTATCTTCAATGACCTACTTGTTTTTAAGAGTAATCCAGCATTTACCATTACAATCTTCTTTGTTCAAGTCACATAAACCCCCTGCTGCCTCCTCCCTCTCTCTCTACCTGGCCTCAYAGGCACAGCAGGGAACTGAAAATCTGCTTCCTTCTTTTCGAGCGGGAAGGAAAGGCTTCGCTTGGGCATCCAGGAGATAAGGACTAACACAACTTCATTGAAGGAATGCCCAGAGCAGCTCCTCTGCCGTGTATGAATATCCAGATGCTGCCACCCAGCAAGACACAGCACTCRGGTATTTAGGGAAGAAACAGCCCTATTTCTAGCCCTCATCCCTTCTTTTCACAGGCAAATGCCCATGTTTCATTCGGACATGACTTTTCCCAGCATTTTGTTTGCTCTTTAATATTTATACCGTGGCGAGTGCCCCAAAGGCATGACTCTCCTGGTTATGGTAGCTGCTGAACGAGCACACRCTGAACCTGTCCTTGGCTTTGGATGCTTTCCGCTGAGAAAGGTTACTTAGGAAAGGGGGAAAAAAAAAGACAACAAGAGCTGACGACCAGGGCTCAAGTGAATCSAAAGGACCAGACACAAATGCTCCAAAACCAAAGCAGAGCAACCCTCCAAAATGTCAGAAGAAAGAGGAGATGCTCCACTTCTGTCAGTTGGCGTCCATCAGTGCAAGAGAGCAGCGGAAGAGAGAGAAGAACCTGCAAATATCGGCATCCTCGTCCTGCTTCTTACCTCTCCTTGCTCTGCTCGTGCTCCTTTCCCTCCTCATCGCCTCCCCTTTGGACAGGACTGCTCGGGTTCCGCCCGGAGGGACAGGAGGCTCTTTGGCTCAAGCTGCTGTGTTTGCTGCTCTCATTTGCACCCCCAGCTCCCTGGAGGTGACGAGATCCGGAGTCTCCTCCCAGAAGGCAGAGCCCTCTGTTTCAGCAAAGCAACCACAGAGTTGGCGTTGGAGAAAAGTGGGCTCGTTAAGCAGATCACCTTGACCTCAGCAAGGAAGGCAAGGCTGGCCTGGTGCCAGGCTCGCTCTCCCTCTCCCTTTCCCTTACCGTAGTATTTTAATGCTAGATAATTAAAAGGAAACAAGCACCTCGATAAGCAGCAGAATCACTACGGGCCAGGAGGGCGGCACAGGCGGGTGTTTGACGTACGGGCCCCGCTCAGGCTCTTCGCATCAGATGCCAAAGGGGCTGCGCCGTAATGGGACCCGGTAAATAGGGCTCGCTTAGCGTGCGAGCGTGCAGCTGCCTTCAGCCACGCTGGAACTCCGGGAAAACAAACAGGCCTTTGAGCAGTCCCCTTCCCTGTGCTCGCCGCATCATTCCCCAGCCCTCTTACGTTTCTGCATGTGGAATTATGCAGAAATGAAGCATTTTGCTGCTTCCTCCACACAGGAACCCTGAGGATCCGAAGTCACTTTCCTCCTCTAAAGTTTCCAGAGGAACTGCACATTTTAGCATGGACAGCACCAGGATCCTCCACTGTCCCATATTTTAAAGTGACTGATCAGCTGAAAAAGGATTCAGCAGTGTCTGAAGCTGAGTTTTGGACTGAGGAACCTAGCACAAAGAGAAATGACAAACTCTGCAGCATTGCAAGTTGCAGGAGAAATTACTTATAGCCTATACGCAATATCTAAGAATCTGAAGCTACGAGAGAACATATATACATATTTTCTATTATTCTGAGTCTTGATCAGTGATAGAGTTGCATCTTTGCTTATCAGCTCCACTCAGAGGACAAGGGAAACGAGGCTACATCAATTCCCCTGTGAATGGAAAGGAAAAGAACCATCTGGAGAGAATAATAAAACAATTAACTTTCCATTAAAGAATGATCTATGTGTGATTTTAAGGAGGCAAACTTTAATGATCTCCACCTAATTATTCATCTTGCATTCTAGGAGGGTTGGGGTTTGCTCTGCTTTGCTTCTAAATACAGTCTGGAGGTAACGTTTGACCCCAGTACTCATGCAAGGACCACAGGGTCCCCTTTGGCAAGGGGCAAGACGTTGTGGCCCAGGGAGATCTCCAGGGATGGTAACGGGGGTCTCAGGGCCCCGCCGGGGTTCGCAGGGCCGTGCAGCAGCGGCGCCGTCGGCTGCGGCGGTCTCGGGCAGCGCGCGGGCGGATCTCGCCGTTGCTGACTGCTCACATCAGCTACCGCTTTTGGACACCGAGTGCTCCCAGGAGGTCCATGCACCTGAGCATCAGTCTGTTGACTACCGGCCTCGTTCAGCTCGTCACCGACAGCTGTATAAATCAGAAGCGACTCCGTAAAAGTCGGTGGCAATCCCCTCTGCTTGTGCTAAGTCACCAAGGAGCTGCACACGCAGGGTCTTTACGGAGTCATTCCGCAAAGCGGGAAGGTTCAAGCAGGAGCCTTAGGGACTGTTTCTGTGCCCGTCACCCCTCCAAGGGCACATCCCTGTGCGGGAGGCACCAGCTGTGACCATGCTGGGGGGCTCCCCGGGCTGCGCTGCTGGGGCGTTGCGAGCTTGGACGGCTTCGTGCTCAGGCAATAACCCTGCCAAGCTCTAGGTGTGCACACCTGCAGGACCAAATAGAGCTTAAAATACAGTTATGGAGGATATAACTACCTTAGGTTGCTTCTTTAGGACGCTGCTATGGGAGTCACAGCTTTGCAGCCGGTYAACTCGCACGCAGAAGAAGAGCTGGACTGCAAATCCTGTTATTCTCCCCTTACAATATTTGTGAGCGTGTGTATGCGTGCATACATGTGTGTATATGGACATATATGTTCCTGCCCTCTCAAAGAGGGGCTGTCGCATCTGCCCAGCGATCCTGGCCGCACCTTGCATGGGCAGGACGGCTCCGGTGCAGGAGCGGCCCTGCCCACTGAAGGGATCCAGCAAAGGGTGCTAACGTCACACGCCGAGCAGCCACACGCGGCTATAAATTATTCATACACATTACTCTAATTATGCAAATGTACTAAAAGCTGGAGCATATGTTTCCCCGACATCTCCCAGCACGGATGTAATATGGCTGTAGTGGAGAGRAAGGGTGAGGAGCAAGAGGATGGGTGCAAAGAATAAGGACGKGGGGACACTGTCCCATCCAAAGGGCGACAGAGGATCTCCCTTCTCTGGCCATGCTGCTGCAAGGATAAGGACATTAAAATGCTCCTGCTTGGTAATACACTGTTGGCTTTGCACTCAAGAGTGCTGAGGCTGCTGAACGGCCCAGGCGGATTAAAATAAACCCAAGCAGTTTGGAACGGGAACGTGTTTATCTGGCATCACACACTTCCTCTTATCAGCCATGAGGAGCAGAGGAGGGCAAAGCGGTGGTGTGCGGGAGCCGCCTGTGCGCGTGGTGCCCGGCGAGGGGGAGGCAGAGCCGGAGCAGAGCAGCCAGCAGCCCRTAGATAATGCATGAGCGGGAGGACGAGGAGCAGCGAGCGCGGCACCGCGTCGCGGCGCGCGGAGCCTGCCCGGCGGGCAGTCCGGGGTGGGAAACGCAGCTGGGTCCTCTCTCTTCTGCGGCGCTTGGGAAGGAGCTGGGAACCCAGCAGGGCTGCGGGATCATAGAATCATAGACTCATAGAATGGCTAGGGTTGGAAGGGACCTGTAGAGGTCATCTAGTCCAACCCCCCTGCACACGCAGGGTCCCCTAGAGCATGTGGCACAGGGTGRTGTCCAGGCGGGTTTGGAAGATCTCCAGAGAAGGAGACTCCACCACCTCTCTGGGCAGCCTGTTCCAGGGCTCTGTCACCCTCACYGTTAAGAAATTCTTCCTCAAGTTCCTGTGGAACTTTTGGTGCCTCAATTTGTGGCCRTTTCCYCTAGTYCTATCACTGGCCACCACTGAGAAGAGGCCAGCCCCCTCCTCCTCACTCCCTGTCTTSAGATATTTATATACATTGATCAGATCCCCTCTCAGTCTTCTCTTCTCCAGGCTGAAGAGGCCCAGCTCTCTCAGCCTTTCCTCATAGGGCAGATGTTCCAGGCCCCTAATCATCTTYRTRGCCCTGCGCTGGACTCTCTCYAGCAGCTCCACRTCCCTCCTGCACTGGGGAGCCCAGAACTGCACACAGTACTCGAGGTGCGGCCTCACCAGGGCTGAGTAGAGAGGCAGAATCACCTCCCTCGACCTGCTGGAGACGCTCTGCTTAATGCACCCCAGGATCCCATTGGCCTTCTTGGCCACGAGGGCACACTGCTGCCTCATGGTCAACTTGTCGTCCACCATGACGCCCAGGTCCCTCTCTGCGGGGCTGCTCTCCAGGAGGTCGGGATAAGCAGCTGGCCGGGCACCTTGGCCAGGCTTTGGGCTCAGGCTCCTCCTCTCCACTCTGGCTAATGCAGGGTGGTCTCTGGGAGTCACTTGCCTCCCGTTGTGGGGGTCCAGGCTGGCAGCTCAGAAGGGCAAGGCCRGATTCACTCTGTTACGAGGAATACCGAGCATCAGAAGATGAGCCTCTCTTCCCAGTTCTGCCRTTAGCCTCAACGGCCAAGGACCGCATCGCCGCCCTCCTCCAAGTGCCTTGCCTGCCTGATGTATGAAGCAAAGCCYGCTGGCATGAGACACGCTCCTCCCCGAGTCTGCGCCGCGAGCTCCGAACCCCTGCTACCCCATAGCGTGCACCTGAAATACTGTGGACTCCTCTATCCCTAGCAAACACTCACAGGAAGGCTTCTGCACCCAAAGAGAACACAACCGAGCAAGCCGAGCCTTACACAACTCTATGACTAGCTGGAAGATCTGGTCTATGTCTCTGTGCCAGTAGTTACCCAAGAGCGAAGCAGCTGAAGAGAAAACCTTGGCAACTTACAACACGAGCATTTCTTACCTCCCAGTCTCGCCACTAAAAAGAGTCTCTGGCTCTTCACGAGTCCCACGAGAGGRGCAGAGCCAGCCACTGCAGCAAGAGCCTAGGTGGATGCCATGTCCCCTTTGCTCTTCAGGTCTTCAAAGCTCTGCTCATATGCCCATATAGATACATRGACTGCATCTCTACATGCACATTTTTACACGTTACACAAGGTGTTCTGGTTCACACATGAACCAYGCAGCTTTTTGCCTAGATTGCCTCAACTCAAGGATGGTCGTGCTGCTAAAATATGGTGGAGCATCGGAGACGCTGCATAGGGGAGAAGGGCCAGAGGGGCTGCGGATGCTCTGGTGAAGCAGACAAAGGTGGGGATGGCCACAAAGGTCCTGGTCACTCCACCCTTAGCYCCGGCCAGCAGGATTTGTCCTTGACTGTCACAAAAGACCATGTGGATGGAGAGCAGCTCTTGCTGCCTGGTAGGGATGCCAAATTGGCCAAACAAAGCTGAGAAAACAGCACAAGAAGACAAGCAAGAATAMAAGGTAGAGACATGAAAATCCACGGCAGTGCAGTAAGACAGGGATCGCCAGGACTAAGCCCAAGCACTCCTGCTCRGCACCCAGCAAAGCCCTTGAATGTGGGGGCCCCTTCCAAGAGCCATGGCGTGAGGCCCGGCACTGCCTGGGCTCGGGCCACCTGGGCTAGGGAGGACGAAGCACRTTCCGTCCTGCCTGTCAGGGTTACATTAGCAAGGATTTGTATGCTGTTGCTGGTGTTCCATGAAGGGGATGAAGCCGGAGAGGAAAAGAGAGAGATGCCCCAGTCTCTGAGGGCTGGGATTTATTTAAAGCCACGTCTGGAAGAACCRGCCAGCAAACACACCTGCAAGAGRGGAGCGAAGCAGAGACGTCTGACGYTCAGCATCCCAGCTCTAGGAAATGACTGAAGAGTTAAAATAAAAACCATTCTTGGGTGGGCAGCGCTCCAGCAAGATAAAATATTCAGCACCATTATGTTCCCGGACACCGTATTTCTGACAATAAATTTCATGCCTCATATGCCACAAGTGTTACGCGATTTCAGTCAATAACCAGCGAGCGAGTCCACATCCCTTTCGCAGCAACCCAAGAGAGAAAATAAATAAATAAACAGAGCTGGGAAACCTGAGGAGGGGATATTTTTTTTTTTTCCGACTGTTATTTACTGGTATGTCACTGTGAGGGAGGAACCATTTCTGGCACGAAACCTTCCTCAGCACTTACTCCGTTTGGAAGCCCGTGAGAAACAGCCATGGTGGCACCCGCCAAAGGTGCCCTGACCATGCAGCCCTTCCCTGCTCCCCTCCAGTATCACTCACATGGGGGTTACGGCGTCGACCACAAGCCCCTTGCTCCCTGCCAGGGACTCTGTGGACATTTTGCATTTCCCAAGCTAAGAGAGTAACCCCCAAAAGAGAACATGGGCACGTGCCCAGCTAAAAGCAGGCTCTAAAGATCAAAGTACCCCAGGTTCCTTCATCCTTCCTGGACCACAGGGAACCATCCCTGCTTCGCAGTATATCTTTGGCACCCAGAGGTGCTTCCAGCTAGATGGAGGTAGCAAGTGCAAATGGCCTCCCCTTCTGCCTCGTGTCTACTCCAGGTGGGACAGGTAGCCCTGCCGCTTGGGGAGCCTCTGRTGCCTTCATCTTGGTTACAAACCAGCATAACATCACCTAAGAAGTCCAGATGTTCCCAAGGCAGAGCCTTTACCGAGACGGAAGTGCAGACTGAATTCCAGCCTYAGCAGCTAGTCACCAGCCTCCACGTTTCCACCCTGGTTGCAATAGGATAAAAAGCAGTTGTTTTTTTTTTAAAAAAAGAACTCCCATCTCAGAGCGGCTTACAGAGCCTCTTCTGAGATGAAGCAGCTTCCACCCTGCAACCCAGACGTGCCTGYGTGCGACTGGGATGACTCCCGGCGAGCAGAGCTCCTACCCCTCCGGGATGCTCCGCACCGGCGGGCGAGCCCGGCTCCACGAGCAGCGCCAGTCACTTCACATTGTGCTTAAGCGTCGAGATTGAATTCCATATTCCAAGTGCCTCCCGTGGTGATGCACAGCCAGCCTCTGCTTGTCCTTATTGATGTTTTAACAACCGAACGCTGCACTTTTCACCAGCTTATCTCCTGCTTCAGGTGCTTTATGCATTCCTCACATACAACAATAGCGCGGCGATCCCTCCCTTCCTTCACTAGCCCATTCCAGAAAGGGCTTCTAAAACCTCYGACCCTCCCGTAGTGAGTTCATCTTGTACCAATCCATTAAAGCGGTGCACTATTTGCTACCAGGAGAATTAAGCAGGAGAAGAGGGAAGCGCTCTTACTTGTAATTGACTGACTGGCCAACAGGAGTCAAGTGCTAGCAAATTGAATGTGTAATTTCTATTTAAATATGGCATTAGAAAAACGACACCGCATGCCTATTTATCATGCAAAGGACCAAAATCAAAGCTAACAGGGCTAAAATGCAAGGCAGGACACGTGGGCGGTGCAGAAGGTGTTCTGTTTGTTTGTTTTTCAATGTGCTCTTCTAAAGAATAAGCTGCCTGTTGTCCCTATGCACCGCCTGGAAAACTCCCACCCACGGGCCTTGGGCCTTGCCGACGTGCCGCGCGGCGCTGCAGGCGCAATTAAAACCGTKCGCTGAAACCGGCGCGGGGCGGATGCTCTTGGTGCTGCTGCACGTCGAGCTCATACCAATYGAGTTGAAGTCAGCTTGGAACGAAMGCAAGCCGAACCCCGATTAATTATGCCGAAGCTCAGAGAGGAATTTGAACGAATGGCTGAACTTTGAACAGTTTTGCGGCTCTTCAATTAAACTCATTTTAAAGTGCACTTAACAGAAAATAGTGCTACTTCTTGAAACTACCGCTTGAAACAACAGGTTGCAACCAACAGCATAAACCGTGATCGACCCTGCTGAAGCCAACACAGTTACGTTGGTGCCATTAGGACAAGTAAGTCCCATAAACCATGATACCAAAGAAGCAAATGCCACCATGGGGTGAAAATACAGATACCCTCCATGCTTCTTTCTAAGGCTGGGGCACCGTACTTACCACGTTGCAGAATCCTGTTTTCTTCAGAACAAAACCACCATAAACTCGATTGCAAATTATTCCATTCCAAAGGAATGGGAAGGAGAAAACAGGGAGGGTCTCAAAGGACCCTTCAATCCCCACAGCTAATGCCCCACAATGAAGCAGTGATGAAGACTCAGGACCCACATGGAAAACCCAACCCAAAGCCACGGAGCGAGAGGCTGCTGACAGCACCAGTAACAGGGTTTCGGTTCTGGCAAATGTTACCTATCAGGTGCATCTAAAAGCTCAGATTTTCTAACAGCATGTTACACTTTGGACCACCCGCACTCCTTGAAGGAACAGTCAGTTGGATTTAAGATGCATTTGGTGTGTCAGAGAGGGAAAAAAACCCATAGGAACATGCTCCGATAGCAGTGACATGCAGCGCTAAAGGAGGGGACAGACAGGCACAGAGCAGACACACTCACACGCACTCAATAAATGCATCAAATGGCCTCGCAACCAGGAGGAGGGAGAGCCACGATCCTGCTCACGCAGGCGATTCCAGCAGATGGGAACACTCATTGCCACAAGGAAGGCAAAGGGAAGAGAGCTTACCCCTCTGAGCTGCTGGACTCCACCAAATATCCTCATCACTCCATCAATCTCCTGCTCCAGCCTCTTGGCCCAGTACTGCATACTGCAAGAGAGAGACAGGGACAGAGAGGGAAAGGGAGAAAAGGAAAGAGAGTCAGAGCGCCGGCGTCGGGAGAGGAGCAGGATGCCCGAAGGGACGGGAGGAGAGCGGTGCCCGGGCGGGCAGCGTGCTGAGAACGCTGCCGGGCGTGCGGGAGCTCTGAGAGCCCAAACCAACCAATGCATGGAATGCCACGGGGAGCAAAGGGACAACAAAACCTGCAAGGGGAGTGATTCCCACCAGCCCCTTCAATAATCGCCCGCCAATGCTGCTTATTGGCCAGGCTGGGAATTGCAGCGTGTAGGACACAGCATGTTCGACCCACTGGGCACAGCGAGGGATTCCTCTGGGACCTGCCCCGTGGCCGGTCCTCGCGACGGGCACAAAACGCTCCCGCGGATTTCCGCTTGCAGCAGCCGAGGCGACCACAGGGCCAGAGCTCTCCTAAACGCACGGAATTCCTTACAYGACATTCCAGCCATTAGCCCTCCTGCTAACGGGGCTGCCAGGCTCCAGCCCTTGGCCATGAGGCCATCACAGCTCCTGGGTGGCCTGGCCCTTAGCGCGCTTGCTACCCTGGCTGGGGCTTCTTGGGCAGCCCCACTCATCTCCCGGTGCTCCCCTGGAGAAAGCGGGCCAGGAACGACAAGACTGGGAAGCTCAGGGAAAGCGAGGAGCCCGCGGCCTGCCGAGGAGGAGCACGGAGCTCCCCGGGTCCCCCGCTACCTGCCCTAGAGCAGAGCAGCTCTGCTAGCGCTCGAGGAAAGCCAAGGAAGGTCAAGGAAATGGAGGAAACCAGCGACGAAACACGACCGCAGAGGACTCGCCTGAGCTCTACAGAGCTGGGCACAAATATAACGGCAGAGACGTTCCCAGAACCACCACCCCCACCTTCCCCGGCGAGCGCGGGGGCTCACGCGGAAGGAGTGGGAGACGGGAGCCAGGAGAGAAGGGGACTGGCAGACGCGTGTTACTCCCCCAGGCAACCACCATGCCAGTTAACAGCACGCGAGGCTGCGGATGAAAACAAGATTTAATTGCACACGCCAAATCTTGCAAATAAGTTGCGCTGGGAAACGCCGTTCCCAGCATGGGAAGCAGCAAATCCACCTCGCTTCTGCAGACGGGACACCAAAGCCTTGGGGACTGTCCATGTGGTGTCCACGTGGAGCTGGGGGAGGGTTATTTAGTTGGCACCCAAGCTTTATTCAGGTTGGCCAAAATTACTCATAAAATTACTTACGCTTTAAAAATTTATAATTTTAAAAGTACTTGAGTCATGCATTGTAAAATATGCTTTGAACGCCCCTCCAAAATGAAATATTTCTTCCATTTTGTCCTGCGAACGCAGGAAGAGATCAACCTTGTGCTCACACTCAAGGGGTCTTGCAAGGACCACACGGAGCTGACACCTCTGCTTCCCTCGTGTCTACCTGAACTGCAGGGGAATTTGCTCTTACTCCAAAACTCGACACCCTCTGACTGTGCCAGCCTGGGTCAAATGTTACCTGGCCTCCACCTTATTGATTAGAAGCACTTATGGAAGACTCAGATAATCGCACCGAGTAGGAGTACGGCTACCAAAAAAGCGTGTGTCTGCCCGTACTTCTGCACAACGGATGCCAGATTTCCTATATTAAAGAAGTAATAGAAAAAGCAGCTTTTTCCCCCGCCCCCAGGATAGGCTGGCTCTACGGTGACTTCTGCCAGAAACAGAAAACATCCTTCTTTCTAACTAGCACATCCTTTGCCAGCATCCCACCGTTGGCAAAAGCCTCTGTGTATGCCTGACCTAAGCTCATTCACCTCTTCCTATATCTATCACTGTATTAGTAGCATCRGTGCCTGGAAATGCTCCAAGCTGCATCCCGGAATTTGGAGTTTTCATCTCTCCTTTGCCAAGAAAAGGAAAAGAAGGAGGAGGGGAAAGCGGGATAAAAGCCAWTATTGTTCCACCTCGGTTGACCTTCTGCCTCTTGCTTCTCTCCCACGGCTGCTGCACTTAAAATTTTATGGGAGAAGGATGAAAAGGGTAAAGAAACCGAGAGCCCATTATGTACATGGAGAGTTCACGTTGCTGCAAGTCTCATACGGAGGCTGTAAACACTAAGCCCTGACAGTCGTTGCACAACAGGGCTCAGGGGGCGTTACAGGGACAGAGGGGCAATAATCCCTCCGACCACGCGGCCCCGGCTTCCTTTCTGCTCTTGTGGAACGATCCGTATGGATAAAGTGGAGAGAAAGCTGCTGATGCTGATCCCGTTTGGGATCCGCGGAAAAGGCTCTTGTGTCCAACGAGTGGATTTGTTTCCTTCCCTTGTATATTTTATAATATCCTGTGCAACATGTAACAGGGGACATGAGCCATTTTGGAAAACACAACATCATTTATCATCGTCTCTCCGAAGCAAACTGCAAAAATGCTAATTGATTTCCTAATTTGCATATTTGATTTTTRTTAAAGAGGCGATAAAAGAGGCTCAGAGAGCTTCAGAGCTCTTTGCTGTGACGAGCGGCACCCAAGGACGCACGTCACTGCCGCAAAGGGGCTCCACGGCCCATTCCCGCTCAGCGGGCACCTCTGCCCCACCACTGCCACGGTCATGGGAAGACTCACGTAGGCATAGGGCAAGTGTCCTGCTTTGGGTGAAATCTGGAGGAAATTTCTCCTTTGGCTGTGGAGAAGAGACAATGACAGAAAAGGAAGACCCAGGCTTCTCCTCTTGCCTCCTTGCTGGCCTCAAAAAGACTCACCCAAGAAGAGGAGGAACGACCCCTTGCTAAGGGGATGCAGCCCCCAAAGCCTACTGGGCAGGCGCTTGCTGCGAGCTTCTACACTTCAGCCAAGAACACTTCACTCATATGCTCATATGCTGTTTAATAAAGTTATTAATTACTGTGTTGCCTAAWTTTTGCTGGGCAGGAGCTTCTTTTAATTGGCTGATTCCTTCGAGATGCTGAAGCCGGCGTGTGTCCGCGTGCGCACGTCGGCGCTCATCATGCCCCTCTGAATCTACTGCATTTCTCRTATACCTAGGCTGGAAAGTGTCACGTGAGCGAATATCTACATGTCAAGCAAAAATAAAGTTACTATTTTCTTAAAAGGAGACTTCCAGACGGTACCATCTCCTAAACAAAACAGCCAAATAAGTT
The DNA here is from genome assembly GCA_003342815.1 of Eudromia elegans. Classification (NCBI taxonomy): domain Eukaryota; kingdom Metazoa; phylum Chordata; class Aves; order Tinamiformes; family Tinamidae; genus Eudromia; species Eudromia elegans. The sequence goes on along the minus strand of PTEX01000221.1, from coordinate 1,176,039 downwards.
ACTGACCGTGCTCCTAGACATCATCAGGCCTCCCACACCACCATCATTTCATGGCTCCTTTTCCACCTAAAGGATTACACAGCTATTTATAAAGGAGGAGTAGGAAAAAAATCACCTGCTGGACTAGGCGTTTCTTAATATTTGTCAAGATATTATTCACCTCTCCCACCTTGCCTCCCTTATAATAATGTTTAATAATCCAACAAAGCTGTGCAAGAAGGGAGGGGAAAGTTGAACAATAGTAGAAGAATTTGCTTTGCACTAGTAGTTTGCTTGAGTACAAATATTCCCCTAAGTACCAATGGGAACACTGGCATCAACCAGCAACTTGTCACCAACTAGGTTGRAGGCAATAGGAAAAAAATATTCTTCAAATACAGTTTGTGTTTTGGATGATGGAAGCAGTAGCCAGAGGCTGAACCCCATCTATGGGGAAAGAGAATAAAACCGAGATCTTCAATCAGTCATAGAAACCCGGGCTGCCAGGGGCTCTGGGAGCTCTTCCAGCGGGCCACCTAAACCGGGAAACCCGGACACCTGAGCCTTCCATGTGAGGCCCTGGGTCCAACYTGTTCCTTAAAGCCATCACTAGAGGCGATCCCAACATCCCTAGAGTATCTTTTCATTCCCCAGTTTGCCCCATGTTTTGTCAGATGCTTGAAATTTCCTCTCCATAATCACCCTCAGTCTCACTTCTCTATCCACTTATTGCACAAGACACAAAAACCTCCAGTTTGTTCTTCTTTAGCTTAAGCTCCAAGGCCTACAGAACATTATGTTGTACCTCCTGTGCTTCAAGTCCTTTCTGCTCCCAACCACGCCAGGTTTCCGCAGCTTTTCCTCCTTTTCGCTGCTTTCTAAGCACCTCATCATTCTTGTGACCTCCTCTGGATATTCACGGCCTTCAAGGCTCATGCCAAAACCTAGACCAGTTGCGCCAGCAGGAGTCAAAGCCAGTGTGAGGAGGAGTAAGGACCGTATCCCCYACTCCATTGCCCAAGTTATTAATTAAATGCTGAATAGAACTAGGTCTGGGGCAGGACCCACCTTGAGATGTCCTCCCCGCATGACCAAGCCCCAGGAGAGCCGCTCTTTGAAAGCTGCGCATCCAATCAAAATATCTTGACTTCCAAACTTTACAAAACGCTGCCTTTGAGTATTTGATATGTGAAGGAGCTGGAGGCCAAAGGATAATTCAGTGAATAATTTAAAGAATAAGAGTAGGTTGGAAGAAAATCACAACCTGCTTGTAGCGGGTTTGCCGAGAGGAAGAGGAGAAAGCCGCCGAATGTGCTAGCTGGTGCATTCRCCCAGCAGTAGCGCAGAAGAACCCCACGCACTCGCTGTATTCTTTTGATCAAGCTCCTGCACACGCCTTTCGTTGATACAGCAATAAAAAGAAGGAATGGCAAAGCAGCCACGGGAAATACCCCCCGCAGATGGTGACGCAAGGAGGAGAACTCTCCCCAAAAGCACTTTTTGATGTTGACTCCACCAGCCACCTCCTCCCGTCCTCAACGCCCCGACGCTGCTCTGTATACTGTCCCTCAAMACCAGCCTAGGAAGGACACATACTGTAAAGGCCTCCATGGGAAGAATCACGGGTACAGTAAAAAAAGGCATAAACTAAGCCTCTCTCTCCTGGAGATCCATGTCTACCACCTCCTACCACTGCGGAGATGGAGATGGCTCCTGGGAATGAGAACCCCAGAATGGTTGAGGTTGGAAGGCACCTCTGGGAATGAGAATCCCAGAATGGTTGAGGTTGGAAGGGATCTCTGGAGATCACCTAATCCAAGCAGGGTCACCAGCATCACTGGTCAGCCCCCAACCTTGTTGAGCACAACAAGCCAGGCTCTCCGGAGCTGTAACACAAGTCAAATAAGCCCAAGGCAAGGGCCACCCATTCCTAGAGCTGTATTTCGATAATACCAGCAACTAACCACTATCCAAAGGAATTACCAGCTCTGTCTGGAGCCGAAGCTAACCGTAAGCTTCGCTCTCCCCGTTCGTACACGGCTCTGATTTTTTCCTCTTGTTTTACATACCGAAACCAGATTCCTATCACACGCTTGCTGATGCGCATCAGGCACGGCAGAAGCCCGTGGGGTTCTCCCATGCCTGCGCTCTTAGCACGCAGCATTAGACCCGCACTCCTCATCCCAGAGCCTGTCACAAATCTTGGACTTGAAACATAATGAATTAATAACGCAGCGACTCGGTGGCAGCTTTATTAAGCACGCTACGTGGATAAATTTCACCCGGTGCAGCCACTTGTCACGTTGGGCATCTCGGGAGACCCAGCCGCTGATCATTCCTGCGCGCGGCTCTGCAACCCATTATAGATCAGTCTGGAGATTAAACACCTTCCTCCTCCTCGCCGCCGCCGCCGCCTGCGTTTTACAGGCGCAATCCGAGCGAGAAGATGCCATCCCCCACGGCGGAGATAGGGTTACGGAGGGTAGGTCTTAGGAAGGATTTTGCAAAGCGCATGAATTATTGAAAGCCTTTATGATATAATGACAGACGTATCAGGTGATTTGTTTATTCTGTGTATAATTCATGACTCCCTCGGGGGAGAGGCAGAGAAGCAGGGGAGATTGTTGCAGCTTCTTGTTCATTCCAGGAAATCCTCATCACCGGACGGAGGCCTYGACTACCCCAACAGGCCATAGGACTATTCCTAGTAGCTTGTGCACCTTCATTTGTGGGTGGGAGAGCTTTCTTCTCAGCCTGGAGAGCTAACSAAGTGGTCGTTTGACTGTATCAGAGATGGTTGGAACAAGAGAATTTGGGTAAATCTGGCCCAGATACAAAGCAAAGCCTTTAAGAGCCATTGGGGGCTCTTAAGAGCTATTGGGGGCTCTGAAGGATAGAGGGGGGATTGAGGCACCTTCATTGCAACCATCTCTCAGGACGTGCTGTTCGGAGGATGTGGCACAGATCTGATGCTATAAGGGCAAATAAAACCACGGCCACAGCCTCAGGCAAGGCAGATTCCCAAAGGGATCTTCCTCGCCCGGGAATACTTGGCCCAAAGGCCTTGTGGCTACCGGGAACGCCATTCTAGTCAGAAGGGCCGCAGAGAAACACAAGGAAGGCAAGGCTGAAAATGGCAGCTGGGGAACCCTTAGTGGCCACAGGATGCTGGGGGACCCCTTTCAGCATCCCGCCTTCCCCGGGCTAATCGGTATGGGGCTAAGCAAGCGACGACGGGCCGGATCACTGACATAGCAGCCGCATGAAGGCGCCCGGCAGAGGACTAAGAGCTAGCTGGACCTGGGGTGGCTTCGTGCCTGCAGCTCCTCTCCATGAGCAAGCCAAAGAAAGCACCATTAGCCTCTCCCACAAAGGACCCGCGGCCACACGAGCTATTTCAGGGCCTCTAATACCATTATTCTTCGTCCTCTAAACATGCAAATCCCAAGTCTGCCGGGACGTTCGCTCACGGAATCACGCGCGACGTTTCCTCGGGGGGCTTTCCGGCTGCCGCTGTCACTAGATGCCCGKCTAGTTAAACCCCCCACCTTAAACAGCTCCTCTGCGATTCCCCCACCTGAGCAGCTCCTGCCTCCTACGAGACRGTGTCGTAATCATTGTTATTATAAAGCACTTAGCGCTTCTCCCTCGTCGCATCTCTCGGCAGCCCAACACCCAGAACCCTGTTATTTCACACGCAGTCGCCTTCCCTTCCCCGAGCTGCTCATTGTATCGCTCCTTTTCAGCAACGAAAGCAGAAAGGGGGTGGGGGTGGAGAGCATTTTTTAAAAATTAATTCACTGCAGTTTATGCCATCGTCTCCCTCTCCGGTGATAAGCACCTAAAGGCTGCACCTTTGCTATGGGGGCACCCGGACCCGGGCTGAGGTGGGACGAGGAATGAATGGAGGTTTTGTCCTGCTGTGAAGGGCACTATGGGACCAGGGGAGCTGTCACCTTTCCYGTGTCTCCTGCTGCTTGTCCCCAGCCTGCTCCCTCCATAGGGAGAAGCAATAGGTGGGTCCAGGCTTGCCTTTGAAAAGGAGGACAGAGCCGTGGCCTGGCTGATCCCTCTCCTCACCAAACACCCCATGCTGACGGGCCAGCAGCGGGGCAGAGCTGGGGACACAGCGGCTGTCATCGCTGCCCTCGCTCCTCACCCTCCTCACCTCAATATCCTGGCTCCACGTGACACAGATGCTGCCCAAGTCCATCAGAGAGCACGTCCAAGGGACCGATCAACCCAACCTTCTAGCATGTCCAAGCCAGAAATAGTTCCCCTTTTTGCAGGAACCAAACTACAAAAGCAGAAGAGTATCCCCAAACCTAGACGGATTTCAAGTAGCAAAGCCAGCATTACAACCCGCAGCCTCCTGACACTGAGCTTGATGACCACACTTAGTTCAAGCAGCGGGGCAGGACAGGCGCATACGGACCGGTGCCCCGGGGCACTTCTCCTGGCCCTCATGCACCACACATGCAGCTGAAACCAAGGATCACAAGATAATTCACTTGTTGGCTTTCATAAATGAGTGCTGACATTAAAATCAAAAACAGCAGGCACCCAAAAACCCGGTGAATCTAATACCCAGGACTCTTTTTCTGTAAAAAATTTAATAAAAAAAAAAAAAAGCAAGTCTTTAATGTGGTCCTCTCAATGGGTCTTACGACATCACCAACCCCTTTCTATTTAGAATAATGACTTCTTCCACACACCAAGAGATTTGAAATTACCTGTGAAATATATTTCCCTAGGCACGGGCTCAAGAAGCATGTAAATTACCCAGCTTAATGGTCTCTAGAATTCCTCTCCCAGGCACACGCGCGGAGGGGGAACGTTCAGATGATGTCTCAGATAGCCTGCAAAGGGACGAACATCTGAGCGATGGACGGGAGCTGCTGCCGTTGCCCCAGCCGCCGCTCCCGCCGGCCAGCGGCTGCCTTGAGGAGGCAACGAGCACCAAACGAGTGCACCGTGAGCCTGGAAATGGAGTTTTTGATAGGATTATTTCTTGGAAAGGCATTCCTGTCGGAGCCCATATCCTCCCGGCCACRCTGCAGCGTATTTCATAGTGCAATTCATTGAATCTGCGGTCTTGTTAGCAGGAGAAGCACATTCCAAGATGAAGAGCGTGGGTTCATTCAAAGGAATGGATGAGCAGGAATTGCTTGGTCCGGTATCTGCTTCCTGCTTCACCGCTGACATACCGGAGTCCTGGCAGCTCCAGGTGAAAACGAGCAATGGGAAGACCCAAGCTCTGTGACAAAGCGCACATAAAAGAAGGCTCAAGGAGTGAAGAGCAGAGAACAGCAGAAGATGCTCACGCTGCAAAGGGGTGAGGGACAACGACAACACAAAAGGCTCCATGGAGGGAAAACCTGGCCCAGGGAAGAAGCCTGAGGCACAGCCAGCCCCAGGATTTGCTCCTGATGCTGCCAAGACCGCCAAGCTTCCCACCCTTTAACTTGCAGGTGACAGCAAGTAGGCCAGAAGATCAACTGGGGATAAGCGAACAAGGGGAAGATGGGCCTAGCACTGGAAAAGACGKGCCAAATTCCTCTGGTGTGGATTTCCCCTCAGCAAAGCAAAACTCGAGGCTTTCTGAGGCTCTTCCTGCCTTTAATCTCGGTCACAAGCATCTTGCTGACCCACATAGTGACACAAGCTGGAGCATCGCAGCAAGATTAACACAGAGGAATTTCTGCAGAAAGAAATCCAAGCTGTTTTCCTCACTCTCAACCAATACCCCAACCCCTTCTGGACTCTGCAGAGCTGTCTGTATGGAAGATTAACTGCAAGTCACAGCCAGTACCACGGGCACTCTGCTAGGCAGAAACTCTGGGGAGGTAAACACTAAACCTGGACATCGTTGCAGCAGGAAAAWCAAAACGAAGAGCAGGAATGACATTGCAACGAGTGTTGTGGTCAAGCCAAACGAGAAAGGCAGGTGAGATTTATATGAACGCAATACCAAGTAAGTGCCTTGGAACAATCCACGTTTGGGTCACCGGATCTGGACTCCTACGAGATGCACTTTGCCGACTCCAAAACACTTCAGCAAATTGGCCGTTCAGCCGGTTTTGGAAGGTGGCGTGGAGCCAATTGCTCAGTTCTACCACTGATGCCACCCAGTCTCTTAAATCCCCGGCTTTGGACAAGGATCCTTCCCCCATCTAGGGGACACATGTAACAAGACGGTAAGGTTGCACGTGCACATAATTACACGTGGCCCCAGTGCCGCAGGAACCTCAGGCTGTGTAAAAGTAGAACATCTCCCCCATGGCCCACAGCAGGTTCATCCACCACCATCCTCATCCTCCTCCGCAAGAAAAGGGGCCATTTACTACATCTTTAATCTCAGCAGCCTCTTGGTTTTCTCTGGAAGGAGCTTCACCTCTAAGAATACTAATGCTACCTTACAGCGTCTAATAACAACTTTGCAACAGTGCAAACACAGGAATAAGTAGATTTAGCTAAGAGTCGAGTATTCTACAAGCTGCCATTAAAGAAACCCCTCCTTTTGGACAAGCAGCAAGCCCGCTCTTCCATCACGCAGCTGGGACTCGAGAACATGACAGGCTCTGGCAGGCGCTGCCTGACGAGAAGGCCGTGCGCTCACTTACCTAAGAGTCACCAAAGAAGTGACATTTATTAAGTGGCTCTTATGAAACAGAAAGGGCTGCTTCCCGTACACATAATCGCCTTCAGAAGCTGCAGGAAGCAGCAACGCTTTCAGCGCGAGGCTCCACTTGGAAGGGTGTCAAAAGAGGAAGGGAAATGAGAAGCAAGAACACTCCCGCACACCAGCATCGCTACGGGCAGCTCTGCACGCAGGTTCCCGGCCTCAGGATCCCCTCTAACCYCCAGTCCGGTCTGATGACCCTGAGTCTTCTAGAAGAAAGGAGGTGCAAGCAAGGCTGTTGGAACAGAGGAGACTAAGAGGAACTGCAGGCTTTGGGAAGGTGGGAATTAAGCCATCAGCTACCTCAGCATGGCATCAAGACGCAGCTATTGGACCCCTTTAGTGCCTCCACAGGAGGTATTAGAGCTGTATCATCCACCACAAGGAGGTCCAAGGGAGCAGGAGGAATGTTAGGATGATGAGCCGTCACTGGTGGTATCCAGGGATGTGGAAGGAACACCTTCCCCAGCATCATCCAGTGGGAGAAAGAAGAAGCCAGATAGATTTTTTTTTCCTCTAAAGGGAGAAGTAGATCAAAATAACTAACCTTAGCAAATAAAACCYCAGCTGTGGTGAGGCCACATCTGGAGTGTTGTGTGCAGGGCTCCCCAGCACAAGAGAGATAAGGAGCTACTGGAACGAGTCCAGCAAAGGGCTCCTAACATGATGAAGAGCCCTGAGCATCTCTCCTAGCAGGAGAGCCTGAGAGCTGCTTAGCCTGGAGAAGAGAAGGCTGARGGGGATCTCAGYAGTGCRTGCAGGTATCTTCTACCTRTGAAAAGCTTCTTGACTGTGATGGCCACGGAGCTCCGGCCCAGGTTGCCCAGAGAGGTTGTGGATCTTCYCTGGAGATCTCCCAGACCAGGCCRTGGTCCTGCACAACGTGCTCCAGGCGACCAGGCTTGGGCACGGGTGGCACTGGGTGACCTCCAGGCCTCCCTGCCAACCTCGACTGTTCTGTGATGCTATGAGAGAGAAAGAATAATAATAATAAAAAAAAGTGACACAGAAGGGACCATTTTAGCCTTAAAATGATGGGTGGGAGGCAGAACTGATGACAAACATTTCTGTTGCCAGGTCAATCAGCAGGCAGGTACTAAATGCAGTTATTTAGAAACTAGGGCTCAAGCACAAGCAAATAATAGGTGTGCAAGACTTATTCCTTTCTTCAGTCTGTAATAAAAATCAGATAAAGAGTAACCACAACCACTACCATATTTAAATATTAAARGACAAAGGCCTTAAAGAGACCCCCAGCGCAGTAACATCTGGGATGAGTTTGGCCCAGGATCTTGCAAACTCTTTGCTGCTTCTCAGCTTCTCAGTTGAACAGAACGGTAGCAGAGCAGGGCCCGCACGGCCGACCGTGGCCGAYTCCTCTGCATCGTCCTAAACCCGAGGCCAGGAAAAGGGCTCAAGCACTGGCGGTCCCAGGCAGGGATCCGAGGGGACGCACGGGAACGCGGTGCCCGGGCACGGCGCAGGAGGCTCCTTTGGGCTGATGCTCTTTGGCTCCGTGCTTGGAGCAGCACCGTCATTCCAGGGAAAGCAAAACAACGCCGGCAGCTTGGCCATTGATTGACAACTATTAGGGCTTCCCGGCACGCAAACAAAGAGCATAAGGGGAAAGCAAGGGCCACCTGGAGAGGAGGGTGGTTTCTCGCAGCCAAGTTGGGCACTCACCACCCTCARGCTCTTCCCAGCCTGCAGCCCTTGAGTAATTAACTGCTGCTTCTTCCACCCTTCTTCTCTCCTGCTGCTCATGGCTGGTGCTGCTGCAGGTTCTTTTCCACACAAGCCATGGGCTTCCCGTGTCCCTGCAAGACCCTGGAGCACATATCCTCATGGAAGTGCTCACGTGACGTCATTTTCCTGCATGCCGAGCCCCAGAATGGGGTTCTCATGGATCTCACATGGATGCTCAGCACCGACCTCCAAGCTCTAAGGCTACCTCGGGCATGAGGAGATGGTTCTTTGGCTSCTCCTGGGTCTGCTGAGATTGCAATGGAAGGATGTTCGACCTCCATCACCCAGGATCTGCCTGGCTGTTGGACACAGCCACAGCCTTGTCCTGGCTTCTCCCTTGGAATACGAACACAAGCTCGGACACTGGATACGGCAGCGGCATCCACACAGGAATGTTCCCACAGCACCAAACTACCGAGGCRTCTGCTGTGGCTCCCAGCAGCACCCAAGCAGCCTCCTCCAGCCCGCAGCTCCCGCTCGTCCGTAGCAGAGCAGCTCAGCGAAGGCGCTCGCGTTACCGGGACTTCCACAGGATCTACCGGCTGCATCAATAATTCAGGACRGACAAGGGCCGCGAGGCAAAGGGAGGCTTCTCTTACAGCAACACACACACACGGGAGAGCTGGCGGGAGGGTGGGCACGGCAGAGGGGTCTCCGATCCCAGCAGCACCCACGGAGACCCAAAATGTGGCCCGCTGACTTGGCACCCCGTTGCCCATAGTGAGCCCATGTGGCTAAAGCACCAGCCAGCCTGGGAAACGCGCTGCTTTACAGCCCGAGAAGCAGCACTCAGGTTAAACACCCCCTATTTCCTATGTAATTTCCAGCCTCTAATGATATTTTTGACCAAAAGACGACGAGACAGGAAGGACAGACCTGCGGCACTGCTCTCAACGCCACGAGAAATGCTCGTGTGCGTCTCCGAAAGACCAAATGATGGAGCCCAAAGAAAACGGTGCCAACGGCTTGTTGATACAAACCACCCCTCCAGTAACAACAGCCTGTGCAATCCCATTCCCCGCGCAATAATAACCTCGGGAATCAAGGCTGGATTACAGGAACGGCTCTTAAGCAAAGCACTACCGACACCCAGGAGAGGAGAAAACAATTTCGCTAACGAAACACATTCTGCTTTCAAGAGGCTCCTGGAAAAGTAAATATCCAAATGTTCAGATAGTGCCCTTCCTTGCTGAATATTTCGCTCAATATTTTGCCTGGTAATGACTTTTCCCTTTTATTTCATCCCACTTGAATATTTCATCAACTGGAGAAAAACCATTGTCTACATTTCACAGCTTACTGCACAAGGCCAGCGTTGCGGCATGATGATGCCCCGGCACTGAAGCCCTCCCGAGCTTTTCCGCTGGCTTTTGGAGCCGGGCACCAGGGTAAAGTCACGGATAACGTTTTACGGGTCCGTTTGGATGCTGCGTGAGCACCTTCAGCTTCTGAGGGGTTGTAGGTACAAGCACAGGTGAGCAGGGGCTTCCTTTGCGGGGCATCGCACAAATCTAAKGCTCCTAAAACAGGTTCTTCCCCAGGAGATGCAGCCAGCGCCATCAGCCTCCTCTGGGGATGAAGAGCACAAGCCAACAGGCAGCGAGAGGCAGCAGGTATTTTGGCAGGGCCCTCCTCAAGGCCACCGTGGGCGATGGGCACCCATGGGGGTCTCGCTGCTCTCGGCCGCAGCCTTCGCTCCCCCGGCCCTGCCCCGCAGCCAGAAGCAAAATTCTGGTCGCCTCGAGCGGCCAGCGGCTTCCTCGGAGCCCAGGCCACAAAAAGCCTTGTGGGGAAGCGAGGAGGGGCCGCCCTGTGCGGGTGCCCGTCGCCCAACGCCCCGTGCGAGCAGAGGTGGCCGCTACGCAGCCACGGGCGTGCTGCTGGAAGGGATTTAAGAGACAGATCAGCAGCAACCCGCWGCCTCATTGCCCCCTCTCCGAGAGCTATTAATCCCATCAATCACGATGCCGCCCGTTCTCAGACGCGACCCCGCCGAGTAACCAGCCTCGGCCGCCGGCGCCCACCCAAACGGGCCCGTTCCAGGGGGTGATTTGGCTTTTTAAATCTCAACGGGGAAATTCCCCTTTGGACAACTGGCCTTCCTTGGCTCAGCGCGAGACGATTAAGGCTGCGAGGAGAGGGAGAGGATGCGGAGAGGGGCGCGGGCAGGAATCAACACGTCGCAGCGCTGCTGACAGCCCACGTCGTGGTGCCTAAACAGAGGAATAAACAACTGAACGCAAAGGGCTCCTTCTCATCCTCTGTTTTGCTTTTGTTTTTCCTCTCTCCTCCTCGGGCAAAAACGTCCTAACCACCGAGGCTGCCGCCTCTCAGAGCGACGCGGGTCTGGGGCCGCCTGGAAGAAATCACAAAGCGGCCCCTTTTCTGAGAGTCCTGCGGTGAAAAATGACTCCCATCGGCTCCCAGAGCAACCCGGCAAAGATCAACAAGGTTCCTAATCAGAACTCGGAATTATTCCCGGGGGATAAACGAGGACGCGCTGTCCAAAGGAGGAGAAAATTGGCTCCTCCGGAGGAGATTTCAGCAGCCCATCTATCAGCTCAGCTCCGAGCTTCGGACTGACCAAACCTCCCAAAAAGCTTTTGGGTTTATCCAGGACCTTTAGGAGACAAGAAGGGTGCAGTTCTGCTGCTCGCAGGAGGGGAATGGTCAATAAACAGACGTTTTCCAGAGCGGGGCCCTTTCTATTCCCATTAAATAACCGCGCGCGGGAGCCCTGGGGCAGCCCCACGAGTTACCGGCATTAACCCATGCCCAGCACTTGAGCATCGTCATCAAGCACCCCTCACAACGCTGCCTTTTTCCTTTTTTTAAAAAATTTTCCTGGGTTCAAAAAAACAGCTCAGAAGGGGAATAAATGAAGCAAAACGGGGGCCGTCTGGGCTGCAGCCTCGCATCCCGTCTCCTTCTCTTAATATGCAAAATATGCAAAGTGAGCCCGCCACACTGCCCATCCTCTGCCCCCTCAAGCATCCACGCAAAATTTATGCCCTTTTCTAGGGCCGTTGCTTTGCATTGTCAAGAAATCCCAGCTTCTTGCCGGGCTCGGGTCGGGGTCGCGTCTCCCAGCTCAGGATCAGGCCCGCCGCGCYAACGGAGAGCAGAATCGCACATAACTAACGCTCTGCGAGAAAATGTGGGTTAGCTGGAACGCAGCCGCCTTGGCTGAAAACGTGGCCCCGGTAATGAGAACAACAGGGAAAATTATCCGTCTGGGGGAGGAGAAGGCCGAGGCGAAATATTCTTCAGGTGTAAGAGCCTCTTTAAAAACTTCCTGCAGCTGCAAAGAAAAGCAGCCTGGTTTGCACAGGGGCATCTGGAAGGTTTCAGGAGGAAATTGGGAATTTGGGGATGAAGAGTGCCAACAGTGGTACCTTCAGCCAAGGCAGACGTTAAGAGGGCAAAGGGGTAAAAACGGAGTAAACAGCCCCATTCCTCCTGCTGCCGGGGGGGCTAAAGAGATGCCTTGTGAAACGGGGCTTGGAGATGGAAAAGCCAAAGGGATTTTCAAAAAAATACTTGTTCGGCCCAGCAATCCGCTGCCGTTGGCGAGCGCATCGGCGGTGCCGGGAGCAGCCCGTRCCCACCGGGGCAGCGCAAAGTTAAGGGCACCGCTGCTATTATTAACTCCGTGTCATTGCAATCTGCCCCCTCCTCCTTGAGCAAGGCGGCCGGTAAGGGCGCCGTGCCGGCCCCTGCGCGCACGTTTTGGGGTGTTTTTCCTCGTGTTTCCGTGCGCGCTTTGGCGCCGGCCGCGCTCGAGCATTTCGTAACGGAGATGACGGGGCCGCCTAAAAAAGCCACCGCGACCGGGGCCGTCGCCGCGCGCAGCGAGGAGCCACCGCGCCCGCGAGCGGCGCTCCGAGGGACCCCCCTCGCCCTCTCCCGGAGCCTCTTGCCGGGCGCTCCTGCGGCCCCGCGCGCCCGCCTTGTCCGCGCGGCGGCTCCCCGAGGGGCGCGCGGAGCGGCCGCGTGGGGCTGGCGGGGCAGCGCGCGGGACCGCCGAGCCCCCCAGCTCCGCGCGGGGAGCGGGACCTGGAGGGGGGGGGACTCAACCTGCCGCCCGCCTCCCACCCCCCGCATGGGGCAACTTGGAGGCAGCGGCAACTTCGGGGCGCGCGCGCGGAGCGGGCGCGGGCGCCGCAGCCCCGCGGGTGGCGGCGGAGGCTCCGCAGGCCCCGCGGGCGCCGCTCGCGCTGCGGCGCCGGCAGCGGGTGCCGGTACCGGGGCCGGTACCGGGAGCGGGGCGGCACTTACGTGTGCTGCTGGGGGAAGCTGTAGCCGTGGGCGGCGGGGGCGGCGAGCAGCGGCAGCAGCAGCAGCAGGGCGAGGTGGCCGCACAGGGCCGGGGCGCCGGGCGCCGCGCTGCCGGTCGGAGCCGCCATCGCCATGTTGCCATTAAAAACCGCGGCGGGGAAGGGGCGCCAGGGCCGGGCGGGCTGCAACCCCCCCGCCGCCGCCGCCGCCGCCGCCGCCACTCGTGCGCTGAGCGCGGCGGTGCTCGGCCGCAGGGAAGGGATGGGGTGGAGGGGGGGATGGAGGGGAAGGGGGGAGAGGAAGGCGCCGCGGCCGCTCGCGCGCTGCCGCCTCTGAGCGCCTCCGAAACTGCTACTTTCCCTCAAATAGGAGCCGAGGAGCGAGGGGGGGGGGAGGCAGCGAGGAGGGAGGCCCGGCCCTGCCTCCGCCCCGCCCGCCGGCCCCCCCCCGGCTCCTGCCCCGCGCATGCTCGTGTGCCCCCCCCAGCCCCCCTCCGCCACCGGACAACCGGGCACGGGGGTCCCGGGGCCGCATCCCCGCCCCGGGGACCCGCTGCCGTCGCTCGGGGCCTCTCGGCTTCTCCTGGGGCCCCCTCCTGGCCCAGGGCGACCTCAGCAGAGGCTGCGGKTTCTTTCCGTGCCACCATTTGGGGTGATGGGGGGGGGGAAGCTTTTAAGCAGGCTGCAAATCCCAAATTCGAGCAAAATTCCTAAACACCCCCGGAGGCCGCGGCGATTTGGGAGGCCGGGCCGGGTTCGGCACGCAGGGCTCGGGATGAGCGCGGTGCCGCCTCCGTTCCCCCGTGCTGGAGGCCACGGCCGGCAGGGCCCTGGGGCGAGGGATGATGAAGGGGGCGAGGGATGAAGAWGGGGGCGAGGGATGATGAAGGGGGCGAGGGATGATGAAGGGGGCAAGGTCCAGGCCCTGCCCGGGGCCTCCCGCAGAGCCTCGCCCCCCCCCCCCTAGCCACCAAAAAGCCTCCCGGGCTGGGACGGCCCTGGGCTCGGGGTGGGATCCCCACAGCGCTCCCTTCCCGGGCGTGCGGAAGTCAACTATTCCCAATGGATGGATTTGCCTCTGTCCTCTGTTTCCAGTGGGAAAAAGACTGGCAGGTTGGACTCGGAGAAACACCCAGCGTTGACCCGAGGCGTTTGCACAGAGAGATGTGTGCAGGMACCCAGGGCTTGAGGATATTTCCTACCAGATATTTCTCTTCTGGAAGAGATGGGTTAGTACCTAGTGCAAGATCTAACCCAAAATAGGAGCCAGGTTTCAGGCTCCTCTTCCAGAAGGGTCCTCCCAACCTATGAGGCAACACTGCAGGYGCCAAACCTCCTCCATAAGCAGGAATTTTCTGTATTCTGGAACTAGATCCTCTGTTGTCAYCCAGGTCCCAGCACACCGCAAGAGAAAATGTGACCTTGTAATCCTCAAGCAGGAAGGGGCCCGTGGATACCTAGTAAMGATGCTCTAATGTTGCTGTCTGGGTTTGTTACCGGCGAAGCTTTGTCTGGAGTTTCCCTAGGGGGATTTTGGGCTAGTTCTGCTGTTGTTGTTTTTCTTTGCAAAATAAACTGCTCTTGACAGTGCCCAACCTGTTGCCTTGAACCCTGCGGTCCACAAAGGCCRGGCTGGGGAGGGGCAAAACGATGCGATAAGTCAAGGGATGTGGAAGGAAACGTGGGGGTTCCCACCTTTCCACCGCATTAATCTATTGCATTCATCTACTTCTCCACTCGTCCCCCAGTCAACCTGAGGTTGCCCTTAAATCCAGACYGGGCCCTCCAAAGTCCTGCACGATGCCTGGAAGCTGCAGCAAAAGACGCAGCCCCATGGCCRTCTCCATGCTTCTTTTCATGGAAAGAAACACGTAGGAGGAGCTGCCAGAGCCCTTCTYATGGCTGATTTGTTTGCAAATGCAGGTGAACGCTAGAGCAGGTAGGAGTTTAACTCGGCCCGGATCCACCCTTGAGCATTTGCAGTGGGTGGCTGCAGCAGTGACGCGTTTCTTCCCGCATTCCCTCAAGTGGGTGCGGAAAGGAGGCCTGGAAGAGCAGAGGKCCTACCTGCTGGTTGCTGGGCCTTTGCTGGCCCTTAGACGATATATTTGGAGAATCACCCGGGTTCTTTGCCCAGAATGACGTCAGGCCAATGCAGAGCCCCGTCTCATTCTGTAATTAGGACTAATTCCTCAAAAAAGGCTACGTAGGCTTCCTGGACAGTGTGTTAAATGCACAGGGGTCATCTCCAAGTGGCAGATCTCAAGATCTTTCTGGTCATGTTCTGGAGCCTTGAGCATGACTGGAAGCCTTGAGCATGACTGGAAGCCTTGAGCAGGACTGGAAGCTTCTTTTGAAGTGTAGTTGGGAGCTGACTGGAGAGATTTCCCTCCAGCTCTTCCGTCTCTACCTATGCTCAGAGTGCAGATCTGGTCTGGCAACCAACCAACCAACCAAAACCCMAAATAGCAATGACAACAACAACAGAACAACACCCTGAGGTCAGCAGTGACCAAAYCACACAGCATCATGCTCGCCTACCTACCGTGGCTGCTGCCTTCCTTTARCACCCAGTTGCTTCATGGCAGCGATCAGCACTTTCTTTTGAAGCTCAATGCAGGAGATGTCCGGTCTCGACCTACACCTGGACGGCATTTTTGGGACTCTTCTTAGGGTTGTTCTCTTCTTAGGTGCTTCTGCTGTGCCCAGCACGGTGCCCAACGTCGGTCCCCAACCCTCTGCAGTCATTCACGTATATATTCTGGAAATATATGGTGGTATTCCCATCCTGGGGGTATGCAGCCAAAACACAGCGGAGCTGAGTAATGAGCCCAAGGACACACCAGAAATTCATGGCAAAGAACAGAAATGAACTTCCATTTCCTAAAACCTGAGCCCTAAAGCAGCCTGTTCCTCAAGAGCCCTGCTTGGCAACTGGGGCCTTTTAGGCTCTTCTACAAAGTACATATAGATATATTTATTCTTAATATTAAATTGAAAAGACCTAAAGGTGACTTGATTAGATCGCATAAGTGCCTTTATCGTGAGRACATAGCAGTTTTTAAAGGACTCCTTAATCTAGGGGAAAAAGACATATTACAAGAACCAATGGCTGGAATTTAAAGCCAGAGAATTCCAATTAGAAACAAGGCACAGAATTGAGTAATTTTTTTTTTTTTTTTTAACAGGATGATGATTAAGTTTTGGAGGAAGTCTCCAGGGATTACTCGCCTTTTGAATTCCTCCGATCCAGGGTAGATGCCTCGTCAAACATAAGTCGCCCCCTCAATACGGAGGTAACTGGCTGAAATGCTCTGGCCTCTGCTAAGCAGGAGGTTGGAAGAGATCATCGGATGGTCCTTTATAATCTTAAATTCTGTGAATCTATGAATAATAATGATCATCWCTGCGAGGTTCGGTTTGTAAAACAGCGTAGAGCACTGCTACATAGCTGGGAGACAGAATAAAGCATATTAGTAAAAAAAACAGAGCTTTGCTCTGGAGCTAAACACGTGGTGGTAATTATTTAAACTCCATCCGTGTCTCAAAATTCTTCCCCCMAAAGAGTATTTTAATTAGGTTTCAAATTGCAGAGCAAGAAGATAATAATCTATGAGCCACAAAGGTGCTACCACACCCAGAACAGCGTTATCCATAATCCTGGACCRTGTTTAAAAGCCCAAACGATACAGAAATAGCTACTGATTTGGAGGAATTATATATAGGCGATATCTAATGGGGMTCTCTAAAAAATTATATATAGGCAATATCTAATGGGCTTGTCTAAAAAGGTTTTATAGGCCTGAGCCTGGGATTTCTACATTACATTTGAGCACCTATAAAAACTTTTGTGTCACATCATAACACCCTGTAGCTGTGAGTGCAACAGATTTTACAGAAGATCTATTTCCGAAATATCCTAGGGGATTTTTCAAACAAAAACMCTGGCATTGTTCTGTATTTCTCAGCCCATAAAGCAAAACTCGGTTTCTGTCAGGCTCCAGCCTCAATCTCAGTCTTCCACAGGGGCAGAAGGGGCTACCAAAAACCAGGACTTGGGGGTCCTCACTTGGCGCTGCTGATATCTGTTTTCCCAGCATGGGGTCTGAATGAAATCGATGGAAAGGGATGTGTTTGCACTTGGTTTGTGCATTTCTCTAGCATCTGAGCATCTCAAAGCCTTTCCAAGCTTCATTTTCCCAGTGCTTCCATAGCGGGAAGGCGACGAGTGTCATTCCCACATTGCAGTCAGGAAACTGAGGCTGGGCGTACAGGAAGGGATCGTGCTGACGTGGACCTAGACATCATCTGTAACACAGCAGGGCACCGCATGGAGCTCTCCTGAGCCTTGGAGGAGTGACTTAGCCTCTAGACTGTCTTTCTCCTCCTTTACTTGGCTGAAATGCACATGACAGAAGGAAGGGTGACATGGAAAATCATGTCACCCAAGCAAATCGTGCCCTATGAAGGGCTGCCTTTTTTGGGGAGGGATTACGACGCTTGGAGAGTTTCTAAGAAATCACTACAATTCTCTCTCTTAAGAACCTGAGTCATTGATTTTGTGTGTGAGTTTTGGAAGGAAACACACACAGACACACACCCACCCACCCTCAGAAGCCCTTCTCTCGGAACGAGAGCTAGAACTATAAAAGCAAGAAAATGTGGAAAGGAGGCCTGCAGCGCTCTGGGTTGATATTCCGTCTTTAAATCATTCTGGCACTTGTTTTTCCCCCTCGAGGGGGAAGTGGTAAGCGTCAAGGCAGAACCGCAGCAGCCCTAAATCAGAATATTCCTCTGCTGCTGGGCTTGCAAAGGAGGCCCTTTGCATCCCCAGCTAGACGTCCTGGTGCTTCTACACCGTTCCCACATAGGTGCTCCCTATATACAAGCCAGCTTCCTTTCTTTCCTACCATATATATTTTACTGCTACTGGTGTCCTTTCATTTGACCATGACCTTTATTTTCCAGCCGTGTAGGGGGCCACCAAGATCCAAAGCTATAATGCAGCTTGCTGGGGGGAACTGCAAGCTGTATAAACCTCCTCATTTTACAATGCAAGCTAACCTGCGAATTCTTTGCTGTTCAAAAACCCTTCTTTTCATTCTTCTTTTCTTTCCAAACTTGTATCCTATCTTCTGCACCCTCTCTCCACCACTCATCTTCCTCTTTCCTTATCTTTCTTAACTTATTGGACTTTGTAGTCCAAAGATGATGTGACAGAGCTGTTTTCAGATCCTCTGTTCCCCTGCTCTTCTGACTCTACCAACCCAAATTCTTTCTCCTTTTTCCTTCCCTCCTCCTCAATAGTCCATCTCCATTTCTCTCCCTCCTCTGATCCAAAATCCTCCTTTCAAGCAAGAGGCTCCGTCTCCTTGCATCGTTTTGATCTTCTCCATCACACAAGATGGAAAAATATCTCCAATCTGCTCACTGCGGGGAGCCTTGCAGCACAACCAAGCTGCTCCAGCACGTGTAGACAAAGCGGAAAGAGGAGGATGTGCGCGAGGTGCACCCGCCCTCCACACTCAAGGGTGCTGAATCACAGCGTGTGCGGTCCACCAGGCAGCAATAACGCACTGTCACGGTGCCATCGGCGAATAAACCACGCCGAACACTGAAAGCTGGTGACATCATCCCCAAACACCCCTTGTAATCTACTGAAGGTATCCCAGGRGCTACAGCGTCCCAAGCACGTGGGCTTCAGTGCAGGTGGAGGAGATGCATCGGACGCATGTCCAGTGCAACTGCCAGCATCTCCCAAGGTTAATTTTCCTCTGAGCCGTGGGTGGCCGTGGCATTTCTCCAGAAGATAGACATATGCCACAGTTCCCTGAATTATGGCCAAGGTAGCTCATGATYCATGCGTGCCCAGGGGCTTAATGTAGGAAGTGCTTGGCAGGGCTAAAGTGTCAAATGCGGTAAAAAGGCCAGTGAGAATAACAGTGGGTCATGGCATTCTCTGGCTGCAGATGTAATGAGGGCATGAAAGATAAAGCCAAACACATGTTATCAGCCAAAAAAAATCTGTATTTAACAATCCCAGGTGCTCGTCTTGTCCCTCTAAACACACTTCACCTTTCCCTGAGTACTCTCCTATCCCTACAATTGAAGCACTCAGGAAATGGTGATGGAAAAAAGCACCGAAGATCATGTCCCCAAGCATCAAAAGGATGAGTGCGCTCATAGTAGTGAAGAGATAACATTAAGTACTAGTGCTGGGCATGAAAAGAAAGTCCTTAAGAGTGACAAGGTTGGGTATTTAGCACTCTGCTCTGGATAGGTATCTCCTTTGGGATCTTGCCCTTTGCCAAAATGCCTCCCACGCCTCCCTGCCGAGGTAGCCCCTTGCTTTGCACAGGTCTTAAAGCCCCATGGCTTCTGCCAGGCTCGTGCTTTACTGCAGGATGTTTTTCCACAGAATCCAGACACGCTTTTCCACGCTCCGTCATTACTGTAGCKGGACCGCAGCATCCCGTGCTAGCTGGAGTCAGGAAAGCAGAGAGGGGTTTTCAGTGTGATCTACGTATTTTTGTGCACAAAAGTATACAGCTGGTAGTATACAGTATACTACCCCAATTCTCCTTGTTTAAAGGGAAAAAAGCAAGCATAGATTTCAAGGCACTTCAGAGAGGAGCACAGTGGGACAAGGCAGTGTTGCTTTAGGAAGACAAGGTGTAGCAGACATGCCATGATATTTTCTATCCTAGGTTACATTAGGTTGAGAGAGATAACAGGTCTAACGGTTAGGCTAAGAGTATCAGGAGATCTMGCCCTAATTATATCAGGAATTACGTGCATTTCCTTAGGCAAATTCCATGATTATCCAGTGCGCAAAGTGCTCAGGCACCGAGATGTGCAGACAAAGGCCATCAAGAGGCACGGGAAATCCGGGAAGATCCACGTGCATGAAAGTTGGGCCCAACGCGAGCGGCCCAAGCTGGCAATTGGATTTTGCATGGTCTCATTCGAGGTTCAACCATAGCTGTGAATGCTGCATTTTTATGAGCCCCGTGACACTTTCCCTTGGCGTTGGCTTCTACTTTCCCAAGTCTATCTAAGTTTGTGACTATGTTTATTGCAAAATGAAAATCAATAAGGAGGGCTTAAAAAAAAAAAAAAAGTGGCATTATTAGATAGAAGGGCAAGGAAATCCTGTGCATCTGCGCTGCTTTTAAAGCTACCTGACAATACGACCTAATCTCGGCATAGAAATTGAGCTGTTCCATAGCTCCGTGGCTTGGGCCGCATACAGTGCGAATCAACACCCCCAATCAACCTTCACCCCAGGTTTGCCGGCTGGCTACGGCTCCTGGCTCCACCATCCTGTTGCAAAGAAAGGAGTTATCCAGMCAGCAACGTGATTCAAGGGCCTGGGAAACCGCACGGGAGAAAAAGGGTATTTTCTGAGTCAGTTCCCCATGAAATCGCTGGAACTAGCTTTGTCCTGGGGGATAATAGAATGGATCATTAGGTGCCTTAAAAAGTTCACATTGGATTTCGAAGCCACCCTGCACGATGAAAAATCAGGAGTTTAGGCAAATAAATAAAAGYCAGTGAATCCTCTTTAAACTGTGAAGACAGGGGCAAAAGGGTTGCAAGAAGAAAGAGATTCCGCTGCTCACACGTCGTGAGGCTGAAAGTCCTCCCCTTCCATCTCAAACCCTTCTTTCTCTTCCCTGGTGATTTAATCACACAAGATACCGAAAGTCAAATTGCTTCCTTTCCTCCTTAGGTATGAATTAGTTCTTAATTAGGCTATTGGGCAAAATTTCCAGCTAAAATGAAATGCATCCTATTAATAGCTTGGGATATCCTTTGTGTCAATGTAAAGGTTAAAAAATGTGGCTTTTCTTAGCGTTTCAGGAGTGTAATTCTGGTCTCCCAGACAGACGCTTTCCCCATCGCTGAACAGAAATGAGAGAGGAATCCGGCCCGCTGTGTTTAATTTTTCTATTGCCAGCTTTCATTCAGATAAGAGAAGTGCATCCGTGGGCCTGAATGTCAATCGGAGGGACGGACCACTCGGGCTGCATCCCTTTTTCCTGCGTTTTCCTTACGTACATCGCGGGAAGGCTGCTGCTGGCATTACCCACCCGCGAGGGGAACTTTTCAGCCTCGCAAATGGAGTTACAGYCGTAGTGACCTTGAGTGGGGTCGTTATTACGTGGCTCTTTTCCAGAGGGGCTGCTGTGAGGGACTCCAGCTCTGCAAACTGCAGGGCCACGGAGCTGCCGCCTTGAGTTGTTTCTTCCCGAGATTCCCGTTTCTTCCCAGGATTCCCGTGCTTCTTCCCGGGATTCCCGTGCTTCTTCCCAGGATTGCTGTGAGGCGGATGCGGAGCTGAGGGGCGCTGAGTCAGTTTGAGAAAAACCAGCATCTGAGCGAAACCTCTCCCAGGCTGGCCCCTGATAATGATAATATACGTCTCTGTTTTACAGCCGAGAAAATAAATGCACAGAATTATCGTCAACATCTGGGAATACAACCCCGGAATTCTGGTAGTTCTAGACAAGACTGACTGATATTTACTGCCAAGCTTATTCYTCTCCGGGAGATATTTACTGTGGCTCTTATAAGCCTCAGTTATGAAACTTCTTCCCAGGCAGGACTTCTCGGAGGATGATTGAGGGCGTCCAAGGGAAAGGTGGGGACGTTGCAGGCTGCTTTCACGGCCCTGGCTTGGGCTGCACAGTCTCTCACGCCCCGTTTCAGCCCAGTTGCTGCAGCCGAGGGCAGCTCTTTGTAACCCAAAATCAAGCCCGAAGACACGACGCTGCTGCACACTCCCAGCGGAGCAGAGCACGCCTGACATTTATGCCCCAAAATAGGCCCTTTTCCACCGCTAGCTGTTTTTTCATGTGAGCMGTATGAGGCAAAATGGAAATGATTCCTGCACTAGCTAGTGTGACTCGACTTATAACATCAAACCCGGGAACCTAGAGAACAAAACATTAGTTTCACGCCAGCTCCAGTAAACAACATTAGACTGGCTGAGAGCTGGAGCTGGGTCCCAGGCAAAGGAAGGGCTTTGCTCAACAACATCAACACAGTAACTAAAATGTGAATAACTAAATCATACACTGTGCAAATTGAACCAGCAAATGAAAGTAAAGCGCTGAATTATTTGAATGCTCTTCAAACCCAATTTAAATTTCACCCACTACTGAGACCTCCATTTACTGGCATCATAACTAATAATGGGAATGCTGCTGAAACGTCAGTTTTAGCAAGAAGACCATTAGGAGAATGAGAGAAAAAAAAAAAAAAAAGAGACATCACACAAGAAAACCAGCCGTTTRCAACATGGCATATAAGCTCCTTGCATAGAAACACAAAATAGCTGGAAATAAAAGGCAGGCAGTAAACTGTCCTTTCCCCAACACATTCAGTAATCACATCCATCCAGAGCTGCGCACAGGAAGCCCTGCGTATAAATATTCTACAGCAGATGCTGCACTGGCATTAAAGTTCCCTGGTGGGGGACGAGATGATTCAAAGGGTAGTAGAAAATCTGTGCGCCTTTAAGATACTGGTCTGAAACCAGCCCAGGTTAATTTTGGTGTGCGAGTCATTTCCATCTGAAAGGCTTTTGTCGCCAGCTGGAATGGACTGGTGCTCGAACGCATCCCAGGCCCAGCTGGCGGTCTCGGCAGCGACGCCGGGGCATCGGGGAGGCCGATCTGCTCCCCGAGCCCGCAGCGGCCCGCGGCCCCGTGGCGGGCACGGAGCCGCTGGGGAGGGAGGGAGGCAGCGCGACGCCCGGCCCGCGCGCCCCCCGGCTCCACGTGGAATCCACGGAGGCTGAGCAAAGCCCTCGGGGCCCCCGGCTCCACGTGGGATCCACGGAGGCTGAGCAAAGCCCTCGGGGCCAGGCGAGCGGCGCACGCGTCGCGAGCCTCTGCCCCCGGCTGCGAGGTGACGCGTGCCAGCAGAAAGCGCCGGGCCCAGACCTGCTGCTGCGGCCTCCTACCACACACAGGTCTTTGCACGTACCCTCCTGCCAGGGGGGAATTGCCCCTTCCTCCACCTGCACCTGAGCGGGCTCAAATATTGAGTGAAAACGCATAGGAGAGGTTGCGCGGAGGGTTAAGCTTGGTGTTTACAACTGGGCGAGCATTGATAGAAATATGTTTTCCTCTTGCCCAGCTCTGCTCTAGTTCCTCCCAACAAGGATCCCAAAGCCCAGGAGAGTGCTAGAGCATCCCACTTCTGCACGCAGCGCTGCCAGCTGCGCGGGCTCGGGACTGTCAAGTGCTCCGCTGCRCATTTCCCCGCGCTCTCTGCCATCGACAGCTCTCCAGCCCATTCCCCTGGCAAACGTTGAGCCTTTTGAGGGAACTCTGCAAAATTATCCATATATCTGATGTGTTGTAAAAAAAAAAAAATGATGTTACACAGCAGATGCAGCCTCACTGGCAACCGACCTGTGAATCTACACAAGCTTGGCCTGTTGAGGGGCTTTGCAAGTGATGTCTGCCTGAAGGAGCCTGATGCAGGCTAGAATAACCCCTCTTGGCCCCCGTTCCCTCCGGAGTCCCCGTACGGCACCTCCTCGGTCAGCCTGGGCAGTTGAGGAGCCCTGTGATGGGAGGTTTCCCATCAGCAGCTTTGCAAAGGTCAGGACTGTCCTAAACATTCCCCTTACCCACGCTCCTACTGAGCCGGCAATAGACAGCGGCTACGTTGGTTTGGTGAGGTTAATTTTATGTACAGTTCTCCGGATCTTCTTTTATTTATCAATCTTTTGTTACTCAGCCCATTCCACCAAACCATCCCTGGTAACTCCCCAGGGCTCTGCTCCCCTCTCACAGGAGGGTAAATCAGGGACGTCCGTGCACAGCGAATGCCAAAAGCGGGTCCAAACGACCAGGGCCTCATCGGYTCATCCAGGACCGAAGCTGAAACAAATGAGCGAGGGTTACATAGCTGATGACTCTTTCAAGCTGGGCTAATCTGAGATATCAGTTAACATGAAGAAATCCCTAGCAATGCGAAACATTGCACTCACGCTGGCTGGTCCGTTGCCCCTTGTCTAGCATGTCCCCAAAAATATCCCAAGGCAGACATGCCACATTGCACACAATATGCTTATTAGCACAGCCAGGAGCCATTAGGGAGAAGGAGCAGAGCGTTGTTAAACGGCCGTGTGACAAGGAAAAGGAATTCTGGTGCCACTCAAGGAATGCAATTACACTGTGGATGTCACGGACAGTCTGGGCTCACACCCACCGCTGATGACTGCGGAAAGGAAGAATTTGGTGCCAGGATCTAGCAACTTGGAGCTTCTCTGAGCATTCCGGAATGCAAATTACTAGAACCCAGTGATTTATTAGGTCTATGTTGTGCAACCCAGTCAGCATGAGCCTGATTTCTCAGCTTGGAAACTCATCAGGGCAAGGACAGCCTGCAGAGCTGGGTTCAGGGCATCCCGATCCCAGCGGGCRTTACCAGGCAGCAATAACGAGAAGGCACCGAGACCTCCACCCTTGGGCAGGCTGGCAGCTTGGTTATAGAGTCACCATCCCCATCCTTCCCAAAACACCTTTACTCAGTACCTGTCTCTCATATATTGATCTTTCTTGTGCCAGCAAACTTCACAGACTCTTCCAACAGGGACACAGCATCTCTCCTTGTATTCTCACTGCCTTTTCATGCGTATTTTCACAGTTTCACATTTCTGAATGGTTGAAGAGACCAGCTTACACACTGCTCCTTTGCACTTGTCCAGCGAGTAAGGCTGCAGGTGAATGAAGAGATTTGCTCCATATTGGGCAGGGAAGATCACGGTGGAAGGAGCACAGCTCAGACCAGGGTTGTCCTCCAGGGCATGACAACATCCCACTCTACAGCCCTGTCAACTGCGTAGCCCATAGAAAATAGTTGCCTTGTTCAGGCAAATCAGCTCAGACATATCCTACTTCTCCATCAAAATTTCACTCATTATTAAATAACAGGTTTCCTCATTTTTGGTCACTCCTCAACTGTTGGAAAATGATATTTTCTTCAGCGGTGCTGGTGTTAGCCTTATAAAGGCTTAACACAGGAAAAGGGACTGCATTGGAAACAGTTGGACGGAGGCARCCTCCTGGGAGCTGGCGATGGGACGGAGCTTGGCAGGGAGCACTGGAACAGAGCCGCAGGGTAATTTGGAAACCTGAAGGAAACACATAAGCACAGAAGAAAAACATGGAAAAGATCTCACGTCCCTGCTTTGGACCATCCCTCCTGGCGTTACTTAGAGCTGCTGAGATACCACGCTGGKGATAGTTCAACATGCTTCCACTTGGGAGATTCAACCTTCTTCAGGTTTGGTTTCCCGAACCAGGGGAAAATTGGCCTGAGAAAGACTGATAAAAATGTGACCTGTCGAGGTGAGCGCTCACAGCATCTCTGCCATCGCCCACAGGATTCAGACCACTCAATTAACTGCCCAACAGAGCCCGCTGTGCCCAAGATGTCACAGTCCCTTCGCAGCAGTGAGCTGCAAGGACTTGTGTCTCTCTCCTAACACAGATCTCAACAGATTTGCTTTATGCACAAACAACGACRGCGATTTTTATTATATTTGAAGTATTTTTGGGGCGATTCCACTAGCAAAAAGAGGAGATGTTTAGCCCTCAGGATTGCTGTRCAACCAAGTGAACTTTACATGTTTGGAATCCAGAAGGCAAAAACGGAGARCTAGGATTTATCATTTTTAAGTCAATCTGATGAAATGCAAAGATTTATCATTTTCTGAATGTCACACTTGATGACCTTACACTTAGCTTCATGTTATACCCCTGGGAAATGCAAATACTATTAGGCCTGCCTCGCTGTCGTTGGAAGTCAGGGAAGAAAGATCCCTCTGTAAAGACACTGACATCATGGTCTTGGAAAACAAGCCTGGAAGAGACCTTGAGAAGGCATCTAATGTGCTGTGGAATGTGCTTCGTCTCTTAGTATTTATCGGAGTTTCTCTTTTTTCCTCCCRTGTGCTTCCCTTGCTCCTTCTGGCAAGACAGGAGGAGTAGTTGGTGAGTTCGGGGTGCATCCCCGATGCTGTGGAGGAGTCCGTTCCTTGATCTAATCAGAGCAAACCTGAACGTGCAATACCCACCACTCTGTGCTGTCTGTAGGCTGCTTTTCCAGTTAAATCCCAGATGGTTCCTTGAAGCAAAAAGAAAGAAGGAAGGACGTTGATCAAAGAATGGTGCGAGAAGCTGCACAACTAGAAGCTGGTATAAACATTGCTGCATATGTAAAATAAGCACTTGCACGTCGCTTCACCAGACGAACTGGTCCATTCACCACATGAACCTGCAAAGAACTCGGGGAAAACTGGAATTTACTGCCGTTGTGGAATTTCCATGGCCGCTCTACRTATCCCTCAGACTGAAGGTCAGTCTGCAGCACCCTCAGTCTGCAGCAAACGAATACACATCCAGAAATGCTCCTTGATTTGGTACCCTGACTGACATTGCCTATGGAGAGTKAAGTAGAGCACACAGACCACACTGGTCTTGGTCTGTGTGGATTGTCTCTACAACCTTCTACAAGCAGGACTTGCAAYACTTACGCTATTTATATCCAAACTGCAAAGCTCTTGTCTTTCACCAGTATAAAATTCCTTAGAAATTAAGTCACCCTTCCCTTTGCACTTCCAAAATATCACTGCTCTGCTGGCTTGTATTCTCCCATTGACACTTTTAAATCCAATCCTTGTTGCTGTATTCCTAAACCCAACAGGTTTCGGAGAGCTCTGGAAACTGGCCCAGTAGTTACAACCTAGACTGAGATGTAATTAATGCTGATTCAACACTTTGCTTTACTGCTCATCTTCTTCGTCACGTTTCCTCTCCCTGCAACCATTTCAGCTGTGCTCTGTTTTACAGGGATCACTCAACTGGGCCCTAATGGAGTGGTCCTAATAAAGCAGCACAGAAGGTAGAGGGCCTGCAGACTCCTCTTACTCTGCTCAGCAGTGTGAAAGCTTCTCGGAAGCCGGCAGAGGTGCCAAATGCGACTAAATTCCTTTCCTACCAAAATCAGGGCCACAGGATCATCCTACCTAATCAGGGGAGGCCTCGAGTGATACCTTGGGCAGGAGATTCATCAGCGCCGCGACCTCTCTCCTAGAAAACTGACAGGAAAGGGAAGGTTGCTGATGACCTCATGAAGTTCAACAAGGGCAAGTGTAGGGTCCTGCACCTGGGGAGGAATAACCCCAGACATGCCTACAGGCTGGGGACCGACCTCCTGGAGAGCAGCCCYGCAGAGAGGGACCTGGGCGTCATGGTGGATGACAAGTTGACCATGAGGCAGCAGTGTGCCCTCGTGGCCAAGAAGGCCAATGGGATCCTGGGGTGCATTAAGCAGAGCGTCTCCAGCAGGTCGAGGGAGGTGATTCTGCCCCTCTACTCAGCCCTGGTGAGGCCGCACCTCGAGTACTGKGTGCAGTTCTGGGCTCCCCAGTGCAGGAGGGACGTGGAGCTGCTAGAGAGAGTCCAGCGCAGGGCCACAAAGATGATTAGGGGTCTGGAACATCTGCCCTATGAGGAAAGGCTGAGAGAGCTGGGCCTSTTCAGCCTGGAGAAGAGAAGACTGAGAGGGGACCTGATTAATGTATATAAATATCTCAAGACAGGGAGTGRGGAGGAGGGGGCTGGCCTCTTCTCAGTGGTGGCCAGTGATAGAACTAGGGGAAATGGCCAAAAATTGAGGCACCAAAAGTTCCACAGGAACTTGAGRAAGAATTTCTTACCAGTGAGGGTGACAGAGCCCTGGACCAGGCTGCCCAGAGAGGTGGTGGAGTCTCCTTCTCTGGAGATCTWCAAAACCCRCCTGGACATCACCCTGTGCCACATGCTCTAGGGGACCCTGCGTGTGCAGGGGGGTTGGACTAGATGAGCTCTACAGGTCCCTTCCAACCCTAGCCATTCTATGATTCTATGATTAGCCTGGGATGCAGTAAGAGATGAGTCTGAACAGGAGAGTTCCCAGAGCCCGGTCCCTCGACCAGCCCGTGTCTCCATTATCCTTGACCCTCTGCCACAAAACACTTTGGAAAAAATCCCTAAAACACCCCAGAAGAGGAAACAGAAATAGGGAACACAAGCAGAGCATTATCTAGAAGAAACCAAGCAATATCTGCCTGCTCATTGAGAAGGGTCCCTGAACATGGCACTTTGGAGGGATTCGGATGGGACTGCCCAACGGCATTCCGCCTGTCTCTGTTGTGCCCTGCCTTGCTTATAGCCTGTGCCTCTCCTGCAATCCATCTTCCACTTTCTTACCATCAGATTAAGCTGTTTGGGTTACTTAATGCGCTGCAATCTTTAGATCTACTYCTTCCGAAATAAAATTGTGTGTCTAAATAAAACTAAATACAGATTGGTGGTTGTAAAGCCCCCGGATAAGGTGGCTCAGCTTTTTCTTCCATGTGACGGCCTTTCCACCGCTTGCAACTTTGTCAAACTTCAGCCATTTAGGTGAATTTCCAGGCTGCCTCAGGCTGACTTATTCGGAAAGCTTTATCATACCGATATACCTTATTATCCCATGCCTTACAAAACACCAACGCTGCTCACAGCTTTCTGGCTCCTTACTCCTGTGGATTCTTTGTTGTCTAATAGAATGTTTTGCTCACGTCGGAGGCTTTCAGTGGGCACAATAATTTAGGGCTCTCTCTCTACTTGATTCTCATTTTTTTATACTGCTTTTAGGAAATAAATACCTTTCAGACTTCTGCTTTTCAGAAAAAAAAAAAATCTGACAAGGAATGCAAAACCACAGCTGAGGAAAAACACCTGGTTTTTTTTGTAAACCTGACAAAGGAGTTGGGATTGGGAATCTGCAGGCAAAAATGTCTAGTTCTGTGGAAGGAGGAAAAATGCAATGGGACAAAGAAAGGGGAGTCAGAGCGGGCAGGTGGGGAGCACAAAGGGGGGCTACAGATAGAGACACTGCAAAGCAGTAGGGTAGAAGGTAAGAGGAGGGAAAGACTTAAAACGGGGCTACAAACGTAGCAAGAGGGTGGGAGAAAGCCTCAGAACCAGCTGAGGGAACATGGAAGTCAGGTTATGGGGCAAGCAGACGGCAGCAGATGGGCTGAGTAGGATCAAAAGGTTCAGAGGGGAAGCAAACACAGACTGAAAGGGAGATGACTTCAAAGAACGCGATGGAATTGATGAAATTATATTTGTTGACGCAACAAATGGAGAAGAAATGGAGAGAAGGAGCTGGGCAACAGCAAGGGGAGGAAGCGCAGCACAGATGTGAACATGAACACGTTCCTCCTGCTTCATCTGTTGTCATCCAGGGCTGTGAAATTTCCTGATAGCACGCTTCTGATTACTACTTTATTCTGCATCCTTTAATGTCAGGATCATATGACACATAACAGTAGCTCAGATGATTGAAATCTGTACTACGGACCTGAAAAAGGGGAATAAAAGCAATGCTAAACTATCGATGCAAGAATTGCTACTGGCCTTGCTTCATCATGGATCTAAACAGAAAGGTCTTGGTGCTGAGGAGAAACTTTCTCTTCTTTAAGAATGCAGAGAATTGCATTATAAAAGATTTTAAAGACTGGCAGTGTTGCAACACCAGTGACCAAGAAGGTACCTGCCGATCAGGTCCCAGAGGAAAGAAGTTTGCTCAACAGATCTTGCAGTTAGCACTCGGATGTGTGCACGTGTCCACAAAAGCAGAGGTGAAAGTCACGGGGGCTACTCTCAGGTCTGCCAAAAGAACTGTATGGCCTGGGGCAGCCCATTAACCTCTCCGCAGCTCAACTTCCCCATCTGTATAAAAGAACAAGGATGACATATTTAGTGCCTGACAGATCTGTAGATCACTAAGACCTGGGAGAGCTACCCAAGGGCAGCTTCACAATAACCAGCTAGTCCCGCATCTCGAGGCAGGAGAGCGGTTTCCATTTCAAGCACCACCCAACGCAGCCAAGAGCGTGGTCAGAAGTCAGCTCCTGTCGCCCATTAATACACACCCTGGCACCTCTCAGGGCTGCATTCAAGAACTAATCTGCCTCCGGTCTCGGCTAATTGGAAAAGGGTTTTTTTTTTCCTCCATGTTATGTGGATTTCCAAAGTTAAATCTTGAGTGATAGACAGCGCTGTCACAGCAGCATTAAGTGTTTAGAGAGTGATTATTCTCRCAAGACTTTCATTTTTCAAACTCCYGCTTTCAGAAAAAGCTGTGCAAATAAATGAGAACACCAAGGGCTAAACAACACTTTGAGCTTTACAACCATGATCTCCAAAAAGAGGAAGCAATAGCCCTGAGCCTTGCCTGCTGCATTTACAATTACCAAGATCTGCAGGTTTCCTCATATCACCGGTGGCATTTACAGACTTGCATCATGTAAAATGCTATTCATAATAGCCAATGTGCTCCTAAGAGAAACCGCTCTCACAACGTCAATAGACTTTTTTTTGTAACCTTTCTATTTAATAAAAAAGAGACAGCTTCAATTAGCGAGGAATATTCCATATAAATTAGATTATTTTAAAAGCTCTAGCAATGTTATGAGATATTTTTAGTAAATGAAGAGCTGTCGCTTTGGCTACATTTGTAGCTTTTTATTTTTTATTTTTTAATTTCGATACCTGGTCACTTCTTCTGCACTCACAATTTCTCACTATGGCTCGCAGAATCTATGCCTGTTGAGAGGATGAATAGGAAATACTCTGTATTTAAGATCCCTCTGCAGTCAGCGGCTGGATGCCCAGTCACGTGCAATCCGTGTGTGTGCCCGATCCATGGATCGGAGCAAACGGGAGCCGCTCCGTGGGAAGGCAGCGACGGCCTCACCGTGGCCAACGAGTGCCCATGCCCTGGGCACTTCTTCTTCCTCTTCCATTGCCCAGCTAGCCCGTGACAAAAAGCCAGAGGCCAGCACTACCAAGGCTTTCTTTGCTCTTATTCCCCGAAGGATTATTTGACTTACATTTTAGCTAAAAGCTTTTATTATTATTAATATTAATATTATTATTATTATATAAAGATTTATCAGTGAAACTCTTCAGGGGGAAAGCTTTTGTCATCCGTGAAAGTGCKGCACAAAGAAACCTGGCCTTATCTTCCTAATTACTCCAGTGCCTCCCCAAATCCTATCAAGCTGCTTGTTATTAATCAGTTAGAACAGTGTTGCCTGAATGGCAATATAACACATGCCGCAAAGGGCTCTGTTTACAGAGCTGCAGCGCTGGCAGCGGGCAGGGGCACRGCCATGCCAGCCAAAACAGCCTTTTTGTAGCCTAACCAGCTGGACCGGGGGCCAGCAGAGACGTGACATCTCAGGTGCCACATCTAGGGCACTGTGGATGCCACCCCCGTGCCTACCTTTCTCACACGGTACCTCAAGCAACGGCGTATTTTGAGAAGGTCTTCAGCCCACAAGCGCATTTGCAGGGGTGGATGATGCGGCTGGGACTCCTTTGGTTATTCCAGGCGCTATGAAGCACCTGGAATATCACAGTCAATGTCCTGTGACCAGAAAGAGGGAGGCTCGAAGACTCTCTTGCCCTTCAGCCTGCTCCCTGATTTCACACTTGCAACCCAGCACAGCGGAGGAACTGAGAAAACCTTATCACCAAGTTGTTCTGCTGTCATCACCTGGAGTTTCTCCGTGATAATACAAAGATTATATTTAGGAGAAAAGTTATTTTTGCAGTTCCTACCCAATCAGTGTCTTCTCTGCTGGAGGAAAGTTTGAAAAAGCTGAGATATGCAGCAGTAAACGAACGGATCCAAGTTCTAAAGTACCAAATCCTAATACGGAGTGTGTGCAGACTCCCCATGTCAGTGCTAGAGCCTTGACTTGACTTTTCAGGCCAAATTCTCKTTTAAGGCAGTGAGAGCTTGTTGCCCCAGGAAAGGCTGCTGCCATGAGGACAGAGAGCAAAGCAAATCTGCAGAATTCCTGCAAAACACAAGATAAATATCCAGCGAGGAAAGAGCTGCACGAGTCGAGGGAGAAAGACGGGCAATAGGATTTCCCTGGAACCASGGCGAGACTGTGAGTTTTGCAAGGGCAGAAGAGAAAGTCTAAAATAGAGTTGGTTATTTAGGGGGGAAAATAAAGGAAACAGGGGAAGTATCACCCAAACTTTCTCTTGAGACCTTCTGCTTTCTGGCAAGCAGCGATTCAGAGGGAAGGTGCAACCGAACCCATCCCTCTTCCACTTGAGAAGATCAAAACATCTTGTTAACGGTGACGGGTCAAGTTTCACAGGCAGGTTGAAAAAACGGCACATTATTTCCATTGCTATTTACAGGTCATGGAATAGAGACACGGAGAGATGGAAGAATYTGCCTACMGTCCATGAGTGGCAATACTGAGAAWAGAACCCAGGAAATCTTGTGGCAAATCATCTGCTTTACGCAACATCCCATTTTCTTTCCTCAGTAGGCAAYGCACATTTATAAGTACATCACATCCACTAAATATTATTCAAGCATTAGCACACAGTAATTTCACCGCAGTGTTTTTCCTAATTTCTTTATTTTCTTGAATGATCAACACATCATATAGCTGTCTTGATGTTACAAATGGCTCTCTTCCCATTCCAAGATCAGTACTTCCACAGTCCGGAATTAATACATCGCTTTTGCACGAAAAACACAGAATCAGTTCTGCTGACTTCCAACACAAGCTGATCTGAGGCTTTTGGAATGAAAGAACTGCTAGCTAGACATACAGGATTATCCTCCCCTATATTTAAGATATGCTGTAGGATATGCTGTCCATCTGGACAGGACATAGGAAYGGGATTCAGTTTAACATCCATCCTCATAGCAGCGCTATAAGTGTAACAGGGGGGCACATCTTTGTGTCTAAGCTAAAGCTCTAGCAYTGTGCTTACACCTAAGCTGACCTTCCGGCGAAGGAGTCAGAGYAGTGCCGAGTCAGCCGCAGAACAAGGCAGGGAGAGATGGGAACGGCTCATAAATTTGCATTGTAGTTTAGCATGCCATTAATCTGCTCATAATTAGGACAAAGCACAGGGTGAACGCCCATGCAGGCACTAAGGCTGGCCTTATTACCTGGGGATTGATTCTCCTCTGGCTTTTGCTGTTGTTACATCGTTGATTTGCTGGTGTTTCTCCGGTTTACTTTGCTGCAGAGAGGAGACGAATCCGGCCCACAGCTCTAATATCTGTTCTAATTTAATTCCTGTCTCTGGCTCCACGTGGGAATTCTTATCTAGACACAGCCCCCTCTGGGCCTTGTGCTATTTCCAAATATAGGACCTTTTCCCAYCAGTGCCTTTTTGGGTGGGAAGCCCACCTACCTCCAGCTCACTCAGATGACTTGCTCCATGTTTTAGGGTTAGATTCAAGATCTTTCTTCCCTTCTGCCCACAGTCCGTTTTAACCGCATCACATCTTTTACAGTTTTGTGTAGTTTTCTTGCACATAAATCAATATATAATGAAGCTATGCACTTTTACACTTGCCAAGGCACTGTGCAGACATTATCTCTTCTGGCCCCCGGGGAGGTAAGTAGAAGAAAGGGTGTTATTAGCCTCTGTATCTAGGTCTTTCCAGCGCATCCAGCCGCAGAGAAGGGACAGGCCATATTTTATAAACAGGCAAAATGAGGCTGGGAGGGTAAGGAGTGAAGTATAATAGGAGAGGAAAGAACAGGACCCAGAGCTATCAGCATGTGGGCGCTGTAGCCGTGAACGGCGTGCTATGAAACCACGCGCTCCGCAGTAGTCTTCGGGTTGCAATTTAGATGCCRAGCCAAGGCCAGTGGATTTACGCAGACACGAGGCTCATTTTCCAGCTTTACCCCACCGAGGGATATGCCTTTGGAAAGCAGACAGCTCCAAAGACCAATACGAGATTATTGCCTTTCCTTCTGGCCCACGCTGAATGTACAACGGTATTAAGGGAAGATTTAGCTGTAGTGAATTGTCCGAGGAAAYGCGACACAACAGGCCAAGGAATCTGGCTCCTGGAGACTCTGGATCTCAGCTCCAAGCTCAGTCAAGCACTGGATTATCTCAAGTAGTAATACTGTGTGCTACACAGATGGACAGATTCACTTTTAATACATGCACCAGTTTAAAATCAAATAGGTAGAAGG
Source organism: Eudromia elegans (assembly GCA_003342815.1). NCBI lineage: Eukaryota > Metazoa > Chordata > Aves > Tinamiformes > Tinamidae > Eudromia > Eudromia elegans. Next base: position 1,142,258 of record PTEX01000221.1, on the reverse strand, counting down.
ATGAACGTATGAGATTAGCCATTGGTCTGTTCCAACAAAATAAAATGCCACATATGACAAACATCTAGGAAAGTCTAAGGAGCAGCCTATGGAGGAGGGAGGAAATATCCTGGTGCAACCCAGASGGGAGCATTTGTTAGAAGACCCCTCCAGGTCAAACCCTGGAGGATCAGGGTTTGTTAGAGCCTGAAGCTCGCACAAGAGGAGCTCAAAGTTGTTGATTCTGGAGCACCAAGTTCAGACTCGGCTGCGCTGGTCGAGAGGGGAGGCCAATCGCAGCAGGAGACAAATCCTTCCCATAGACAGCATATCACTCCAGKAATTCCAGACAAAGCTTGGGGAAGATTTTGACTTTTGCAGGAATATTTGAATCACTGTGAAAATTATTCAGGTGAAGAAATGTCAGGACATCACCCCCATTTCACAGCGAGGGAAACAAGCACGGAGAGCTGATTTGCTCAGCCCACCGAGCAGAGCAAGAGCCCACCCAGAGCCTCCATCCATCCTTCTGCGTTGTTCTAGTCCTGAGGAAATTGCCATACCCCTTAATTGCATTTTTTATTCCCTTTTAGAGAGCACATAGGAATACATGGAAACTTAGTGGCAATTTTTAAAAGTGCTTTTGGGGAAAAAGAATATTTTAGCCACTTGTTAAGTAACTAAATTAATGCACACAGAAAGGCACATTCTTACGAATATAAAATATGGCATGCACTTGGCTTTTAGACGGCTCTATATGTTCTGTGAATCGAACCAAGGCCCTCAGCTCGGTGTTGTTTACTATTTAGTTCATTTTCAGCGCGGGGGACACCTCAGAGGTTGTCTTCAGGGCACAGCCGCACTCAGGGCACCTGCAATAACACCTGASCTGGTCTTTTAGGGGCTTCTGCCATCCTCCCTCCTGATGTCCCATGGACACTCGCTGGTCTCAAATCCAACGGGAAACGTGAATCAATCCCGCTGCATCTTTCAAGACGTGTATTTAGCCCTCACTCTGAGCAATAAYTTCAGAGATTTTATCATCTTAATTCTACCTCAGCCTTAATTCAACAACTCAACAATATCCACCGGTTCTTTGCTTACACTTTCCACCTATAYKGGTAGGCGGGCGTTATTCCATACAYTTAGTTACAGAACCAATTCAACAAACATTTCCAGGACCAGTGCACAAGCCCCCATATGGGGAACCAGAGCATCGGGAGGTGCTGCTTACCACAAATTTGCATAAATATGCATGCGTTTGCATAACAGCATGTAAATACGTGGCCGGTTCCTCCCCGGCACCCACTCCATGCAGCTGGGGCTCCGGAGGAGAGGGCAATGGCCCCTCTTCCCAACCCTGGCACTGCGAGCAGGGATGGAGCCTCCAGCATCCCCATCCACCCTTTCCAACCCCTCAAGTGCTGCCGAGAGCCCTCCGTGCCTCCCTGCTGGAGGCCTCCAGGCTGGTGGGAYCCGGGAGAGGTGCTGCGAGGACCTTGGCACCAGCTTTGGGCTCCAGGACGGGTGCTGCTGGCGCCTCAGGATCCAGGATGGTTGACCTCAGGATCCAAGGTGCAAAGTTCTGGCTAGGTCCCTCCAGGTCCTTGGGAACACAGACAGATGCTGCAAGGACCTTGGGATACGTGTCGGATCCTTCCAGGACCTCGGGATCCCAGTCAGGTGCCTCTAGGCCTGTGGGATCTGAGGTGCTGCAAGGACCTTGGGATCCATGTCGGATCCTTCCAGGACCTCAAGATCCCAGTCGGGTGCCTCCAGGGCTATGGGATCCAGGACAGGAGGTGTGAGGACCTTAGGATCCATGTTGGATCCTTCCAGGAC